>CAVLJG010000004.1:22428972-22481189 GCA_963669975.1 Acanthoscelides obtectus
CGTCGAGTGAAACCAATATCAGTAGTAAGGGAAAATGGTTGGTTGTCCACTGCTATCATCTCGCCAATCAGGTAATGGATTTCCTTTGACTTTGCTGAATTCAAGTCCCATTTATGAAGTCTCTCCAAAGCTGCTGAAATTTTTGGTTGATGGGATGGCCTATCGCTGTGATGCTTCGATGTAAATGGTTCAGAGTTTCTTCTTTCCTGCATCTTCGAACTTTCCAGATCCTCAAGTCCACCTATAAAATTTGATCTTTGTTATAATTGGATAATTTTTGGATATAAAATTTAGAAACAACACCTAACTATGAAAACATTACTCTTGAATAGACATACACATAAGTTTTGAACGAAAACTAGAAAACATTCTTACCTGGGTTATTTAAGGTCTGCATTTTTGAATACTCGTCTTTGTGATGTTTAGATAAATGATACTTCATATTTGAAGTGTTGGTTGTTTTCCCTCTGCCGCCCAAGGAAACCTGTTTTTTACATATCACGCATATAACACTATCAGATTCGTTAGTCCTCCGATCGGAAACTCTATCAAAATATTTCCAAAGAACGCTACTTTTCCTCATGTTTGACATTTTTGTAGAGAGCTAAACCTGAAGCAACCAACCGCCGTTCAAGCAAATATTATGACTTGCATAGACGTGCTTGTCGCCTACGTGCTTCGCCCAAGGTTACCGAAACCGAAACCAACACCCGATGGTGCGGGAACAGACGAACGGCCGATAGGCCGATATGGCCGATATATCGGCCTGCGACATATCGGTATCGGCCGATATATCGGTATCGGTGAAAATCCTATATCGGTCGATCCCTAGTTTAAACTTTGTTTAAAAGGTGGTTTACATATGACTTCGCATTTATTGTGGAAAGGTGTTTGATGGTGGAGAATCTGTACCAACAAAAGTAGTTATGACGTTGTTAGATAATTTATTAGACTGTGGCAGAACTCTTTGTACTGATAACTATTATACATCAGTCTCTTGGCTCATAATTTGTTAGACAGAGAAACGCACCTTATAGGTACTTTGCGATCTAATAGAAAATCAAATCCTAAAAAGACAATATAGTCAACGCCAAACAAGTGGCGTGCACGTCATCAAGGTGGGGTGTGTTGAAAAATTTACATTGTTGCCAAACTTTTTGTAAAATAATAAAATTTATTATTTACATATCTAGGTTATAAGCAATATTAACCTCAAATGAGAACAAAAATAATAGTATATAAAATTATAGATCTGTACTTGCCTAATCATTAAGTATGACAATTATTGATCAGATGACACTATGAAACTACCATATTTAATTGATAGCTTAAAGGTACTGAATAAAAATCCAAATGGGGTCCTCCAAATTTTATGCATGGTATTTATTTTACAGAATTCATACAGAAAAATGCATTCTAAAATTAGGTAAGCTACTGGTGTAAGCTTTTCTGTACAATAAAGTTAGTCGGAGTTTCTTTCTTCAGCGCTGTCTGAATCTGAATCTTCATCACTCTCAAAGTTGATTATAAAGGTTCGATGTCTGGTCGATCAAAAATTCGTTCTCTTTCATACCATTTAAAAGTTTCTTGCTCAGTATGTCGAACACTATTTTCCACATGTCTAGGGTAACCGTTTGTAGAGCCTCGTTCCACATATCCAAACAGTCTTTTTCACTGTTACCATCTCTACCCAATATGTCTGTTATAGTAACCTTTTGCTATGCCCCAAATTAACTCAATAGGGTTAAATATACAATGGTAAGGGGGCAGACGAAGAACTTTGTTGCCCATGTTGTTCCGCCAATTCATCAATCACGTATATTTATGTGGTTTGTTTTCTAAAAAAGCAGTTATTTTAAGAATAGGAATAAACAAAAGAAATATAAACTGTCGACCAAAATATATATAATTAAGAAGCATTATGTACCGAGCAACAATACTCAATAGCTCTGTTTTAAACATTGTGTTTAAAAATGGTATGTTTTGATTTGTCAACCAGTCTTGGATATTTTTTTTTGTCCATGCATTGTTGGGCACTTTGTTCAATATCATGCTGTGATAAGGGGCGTTATCCAGTATAATCATAGATGGACTCTCCAATTTTTCTAATAACTGATGTTGAAACCATTTCAAAAAATTGTCCTGGTTCATCTCTTCATGGTAATCGCTCAATTTTGTTTTCGAAGAAAATATCGCTTCACTACCCTCAATAAACCCATTTTCATTTCCAGCATGTAATATAATGTATCTAAAATATATTAGTTTTAAATTTTATAGTGCAAATTGTGTAAAAGTACATACCTTTTACCATCTGTTTTAATAGCTTTCACGCTTTTTTGGTTTCCATTTTGCCAAGAGCGACCTATGGTCCCATTTTGAAATATCCAAGTTTCATCGAGGAAGACAAACTGGTATAAGGCCTCAACCTTGGCTTGATTGTATTGCCTTAGAAATTCCACCCTTTTCAAAGCTATACTTGGTAGTTCCATGAGCCCTCGTCGCGGATTGTCCTTAAGCCACTTAAATCCAAGATCTCTAAGCAACCGCCTTAAAGACGTGGCACTACCATCAAATAATGCCCTATCTCTTAATCGAGACCATAAAGTTTGTATCGTAACTTGTTCTTCTGAAACCATGTGTAATATGACATTATAATTTAGTTAACAAATTAATGCAAATTTCTGATAAGTTATTATAATAAGATCTTACTTTGTGATACATATTATAGATCACTTCTCGAATGGCACTTGTATCCAATGTCGCTGTGTTGGTTACACGTTTAATATAACTCCGCTTTTTCTTGGGCGATTCTAAATTTGCATCACTTTTCACACCCTCGGAAATACGACTAACTGTCCTTAAACTAATTTTTAAAGCAGCAGCAACACGCTACAAAAAATGAAATAAAATTTCACTATTATTAATATACATTACATATAATTATTAGTAACCTACCTCTTGAACAGCATTTAAAGGCAACAAAGGCCCGTTGTTGTCCCTTTCTTGCTCAAAGTAGTGCATTAACGAGGCCACGAGTTCCTTAGACCGACTATTTAACTGTTTGGGCATCTTTATATACCAAAATTGCCTTTATCTACTCGTAAAATGAATAATTTTGTTTTGAAACAAACAGTTGTTGATTTACAGTATGCGGGGCCAAAGGATTTATAAAGATTTGAAATGCCACAAATTGATTCAGTGTCAAAATTAATACACATGTCAGTTCCCAGTTTAAATAAGTTTCAAGGTGACAATGTGTCAACGCTGCGAATCGGTTTAGTGCGTTTACATGTCGATAAGTGATTGGAGCGTTTGCAAAACATTTTATTTCGCATAATGCGTCTAAATTTATCAGAAAGCAACTTATGTGATATTTTAATAACAATGTTTATATGACTATTAACCATAATAGAGAGTAATGACCATTTTACAATTTATATATCACATTAATATGAAACTGCAATAGAGCAATTGTTTGTGATAGAAACCTAGGCATTAGGTCGGGGAATTTTTATCGTGATGACGTGCACGCCACTTTGTTTGGCGTTGACTATAGATAAGAAACTTAATAAGGGTGAAATCGCTGCTGAAGAAAGTAATACAGGCATAACAGTGCTAAAATGGAAAAACAAACGGGACTTCCTCATCCTAAGCACAAAACATTCTAACCAAATTACTACTTTGAATAAGCGAGATAAGGTTATTCAATAACCAACATGCGTGATTGATTACAATAGATACAAATCGTACATAGACATATCCGATCAAAATAAAAGCTACAATAGTTCTCTACGAAAAAGCATAAAATGGTATAGGAAATTAGCCGTTGAGCTCCTTACCGGAACTGCACTTGTCAATGCCTTTATTGCCCACCAAGAAATTGCTAACGAAAAAATGAGTATCACAGGTTTTCGAATTAGCGTTATCGCAGGATTGCTCAATATAGCACCCGAAAACGTTGAAATAGAAAAAATGCAGAACAGTGAACATAACTTGGAAAAAATGGGAAGATCTGGGAGATGCCGCTGCAATGTATATTTTCGCAAGATATACCAGACTTCCGGAAGAAAAGAAGCAAATAATAAGACAGATCTGAAGTGTATAGGTTGTGACAAACATTTTTGCTTAGAGTGTTTTTTTGAAGTTCACACTGTCACTAAATAATGTTTCTTACTTCTTGTTTTACTATTTTTTAGTTAGAATGTAACTTTGAGTTCGAATAAAAAGCGTAAATATTAAATTTGTTATTACTAAGAATGTATGAATGTAAGTGCCAAGCGGGGCCACATTGGTGCTGCTAATACATAGGCCAAAAGCTTTATCAAGATTCATAGGCCACCTACTTTACGCTCCCATATCAAAAGCATTGATCGGCAGCACCAACGTGGCACCGCAAGCCGAAACCCGATGTTCAACCTTGCGAGATACATGTGAACTCGCGCGGCGAAATTGTGCGAGCACTAGCGAGACCACGTTGGACTCGCATGGCACTTTACGTGTTAACCCTTTTCGTTCTACTGGTCAATCCATGTAACCACCTATATTAAAACACGTAATTTCAGTCCTACTGGTCGGGTAGCCTTACCGCGGTTTAAAAGTTTTACCGTTAGTGACATCTATCGGGAAAAAAATTGACGGCTCTGCCCCGTGCGAGGAAGTGTGTATTCCGTGAAGTTTCTTTATCCATTGCGAAGGTTCCGCGTGTGTCTTTTTTCGGCTGTTTGTAAACGTGAACACACTGAGTGAAAATTGAAATGACACGTCAGTACATATTTAGTTTTATAACTGTAATATTTCATACCTTCCGACTCAATTGATCAATTTACCATCTGACAGGGTTTTGTTCCATGTAATATGTAGTGGTTTCTTGAGGTAACCACTAGGACTGTAAACGGTCATTTATTTTTTATAACAGAAAAAAATAATTGGAGTGGATACAAAGTTTGGGTGCGGGCTGATGATTCAGGGTATATTTGCGAATTTCAAATATATTCTGGTAAGATTGGTGACTTGCCACAAAAAGATTTAGGGGAAAGAGTAGGCAAAGACTTGACAAGAGATCTGCAACAACAAAATTATAGAATTTTTTTGATAACTACTTTTCAAGTGTTCCACTGCTCAGCTACTTGAAACAAAATGGAATTATGTGGTTGTGGCACTTTGAGAAAAGGGAAAAAATATTTGCCAGATAACTTTATCGATGATAAAAAACTAGCGCGAGGCCAATATGACTGGAGAATGACAAATGATATGTTGGTGTGTCTAAAATGGAAAGACAAAAAACCTGTTTATTTCTTGTCAAATTACCATAACAATCAATAGAAAGAATAAAGATGGAACTGTGTCAGAAGTAACTTGTCCGTCTTTGGTTGTGGATTACAATAAACATATGGGTGCCGTCGATAAGGCAGACATGCTAAAAGAATGCTACGCGATAGATCGAAAAAGCAAGAAGTGGTACCATAGGATAGAATATTTTGTTTCAAAAACGCTGCTGCGGCTCGACTCTCGATTTGAAACAGTTCAGGATAAATGTCTCTTCAGGACTTGCGTCGGGATGCATTAAAAAGAAAAAAGGTCGAAAATCAATGGAACCCATAAATCATTATATAAAATACGTTCCCATTGAAAAAAGGACAGAAAAATCTGCTCACATGCCTATATATGAAACTTCCAGACGATGCGCCATCTGCAGCACAAAAAAGGAAGCTCACAGGAATATGTGGCGTTGCACGATTTGCGATGTAGGTTTATGCCTGAATGACAAGAGAAATTGTTTTCTTGCATATCATAATGTCGATTAGCCTCATGTTGTGGAAAGATAATGCTTTGTTTCTTTGGTAAAAGTTTTTGTTTGGTGGTCCTACTGGTTCGTTCGGGTGACCACCACTTTTTCAAAAAAATATGTGCACTACATTTTTTTCACAAAATGTTTGACGTTTTTTTACATCCTTTAGGTTCGGAACTAGGTTTATGAAGTGAAAATCCTAAAATTATTTAATTCGGGACACAAAGGGTTAAGGAACAAAACAGTATATTCCCCTTCCTTGGTGGACTACTAACCACGTTCAAAGAAAAGTCCATCTGTCCCTAATAATCCATACACAGCAACTTGAAGGACGTTTTGGAAGCAGTTACGGACTACATGTAAAACTTTGACTAGGAGAGGCTTGGTTAGTTCTGCCTGTGAATAAAACATATCGTCTCTATACTCGCATTCATCGTTTTATCACCCAATACAAGATACGTCTGCTTGAGCGTACTCCTTATGCTTTTGATACACGCAAAACGACTTACTTCCAGTTGGTCTCTGTTGTCTACAGTGACCAGTGATTGCGTTAACAACGAAACTGCACTCCACTATAACCCGCTGTGCTATAATTGATCATTTTACTGATTCAGCATAAGCTGATCCGATGATTGATTGATCTCATTTGTTGATTCGGAATACCACCTCCTCCAGACGATCCCAGACAGATCCATCATCCTACAACTGGCTATTTGATAATTCCCGTCGATTTATCAATAGCGAAGTAAACAAAAACGAATTTGTAGACCTCTTTAAAAACATATACATTTATACTGACCCTAGGGGTCAACTGATTGCTGTCCGCATGTGAGAATCATTTCTATGTTTGTTCTTTGCATCCAACATACCAGTCTGTTTCTCGCCCTCACCGGACATACGTTACAGCGTGAATCATTGCCGGAAAAATTCGTGAAGAGACATCCCGAAAAGCCCTGTTGTTTGCGAAAACCATGTCAGTGGTGAGCTTCCAGCTGTTGTGACAGTGCATGCAATTATCGGACTTAAGTAAGTAAATATTGTGTTACGCTTTGCAAACGCATCTCGATGTTCCAAAATACATAGTGCACGCGGTTGTCATTTATATACTGGCTGACGGAAAAGATATTTGGCTACGTGAAGAATAACTGCTGTTGAACATGTTGCTATTAGTGTAAGTTTTTTGATTCCATGGCCATTTCAACAAGACATTTTCTCGTCGACGTCATAATTTATCGGTCTAGTATGGAAATATTTGTTCCACATCGAGGCGGCAAACGCTTCTTGACTAGGCGGTAGCGACGCGTGTTATCGAAAAGGAGCGTAGAGAGATTATTTAGGTCAAACCGTTTTCCAAAGGAGTTTTTCAAAGCTGCCACACACTAACATGTGAGACACATTTCGTTGCTCTTGATATCATAAAAGCTTTGTAACAGTTGTGGAAAAACTTTGCAGATAAGTCGGTGACTTCCTCGCCGACCGCAAGATATCGGTCATAATTGACAGGTTCTCCTCCTCAACCCGCAGTGTCATTGGGCCCAAAATTGTTCTAGAACATATCAACAACCTTATCTCTACTTTGTTCCCAGGGTGTTGAGATTGTTGAACAATCGGACTGAGAAGACTTCCCAATTCTTAGTCACTTCATAAATAAGATTAACATGCCTTTAGGCTCCTTATATCAGTCGCAGAGCCCAGAGATTTAGGTTTCTGTCTACGTGGCAGCTTTGGTATTGAAACACCTTCCATTGGTCGTCACCACCTGTAACCACGCCTAGCGACTAATACAAATATACTAATAGCTAGATGGATGCAAAATGTCGTCCATTATTGCAGCCTTTTTGCATGTGCAATATGTAAAGGAAATGTGATCCTTAACCTGCGGTTACCCTTAAAGACTATATTGTGAAGAAGAAGAACCTTAAACCTTACAACATTGTTTTTTTGTCTTCTGCATAGATCCAAGATATAGAATACACCATTCCGGGTAATTTGGCTCTGCAGTATCCTATTGTACCACATCATATGTTATATCGCTTACAAACAGCAAAATCAAAGCAGTCGTTTTGGTGATTCCGTGGGCACAAAGATAACTAACGGATGATCGACTGGTAGACATGATTTTTTGTCATCTAGTCGTCAAAAAAAACGAATTATCCGGTATCTGAAAGTTTTTGTATTCACATTTCTTCCGTCAATGCGTGGGAAATAAATGTAAACATTCACGTGATCCAGTATAAAGAATTTACATAACAAAACATGATCTTCCAGAACTGAGCAACGTTAACAAATCGTCTTGTTTTTCTTTACATCAAAATTGAATAATGTATGAGCTAAGGACATACCATTAAATAACCGTATTGTAGTTGTTTGCGGTATAAAAGAAATTGGAAATAACTCTCAAACTTCAAAACATTTATAATTTCCTCTTTTTTCCTTTCCGACAAACCAGGTTCTACTTCTAAACAACTGGAAGGGTGTTCGTTAGCTAATGAACATTACAACCTTACAATTGATAACACAAATCAAGATGATTGTGTAATTATTATTTGGCATCCAGCTGTCTGTTTTAACTGTTAAAAATTTTTTAAAACTCATTCTGGAATTATTCAAAAATTCCATTATCATTATCACTCTTTTATGTAATAGGAAGACTCCTTATCTGCTCATTTATGTTGTTTGAACGAACGATCAATAATAAAAAATTGCTGATAATAGGTTTCATGAAATCACAACAGACATAAATGCAAATTTTAATGGCTATGTACTTCTTTTATGAGAGTTAGAAATCTGGTACCATTGGACTCTGAAATTCGAATGACAGCACTCACTTGTACTGTGATCCCTCAGTATATCGCCCCCAAAGGTTTTAAGAATCGGCTGAGGAAGATACACTGACCGACAGACCGACAAAATGACATTTTAACTAAAAAGTTTTTTCAAAATTCGTAAGCCGTCCTTCCCTTGTTTGTACGTGGAAAAGAGGAAACACTTCGTGATTTCAAAATACTAACAGTTGGTCGAGAATATTCGTATATAGAGTTCTATTTGTTTTTGGCTGTCAAAGGCGTCCACAGGAGCTTTGCTCTTCTAGTACAGGAAGTAAGGTCGTATTCAAACGGAAAAATATTCTGATTTTTTTCTGTATAAATTCATTCAAAACCCCTTTTAAGGAATCTGCATTTTGCCAGACCCAACAGACATGTCAAAGCTTATTCACGTTATTTGGGTGCTGCATTTCTCTCAGGCTCCCGCAGAATATGCATTGAATGCGCTTTATTAACAATTAATTACAATAAATGCTTTAAAATCTTATTGATGGGTGCTTGAGGAATATTGTTTAAGAGTTATTGAGACGTTAAAATTTCCTTTTTTTATATAGAAAATGGTATATTTCTTACTGTTTCAAATATCAAATCGCTTGTATGTCGAAAACTAGCGACTTCAGAGGAAAGTTGTTAACACGTATTTTTATTCAGAATGGCCTAAAAAAACTTAAAAAGCCTTGTACAAAGCAGAAAATAGTTTTTGACGCAAAGGGTCCGTTTTGAATAAGATTTTGCAAAAAAACGAATTAAAATACTCTCTTCTAACTGGATGCGAAGATACCTCCTGGACGACTTTGATTAGTCTTATAGGTGATTAGATGGTGTCAAGTCTGTTTCTCCCAACTAACAAATTCGGATTAAGAGCCAAGCCTATACGTTTACATTGCATTGTTTGTCGCCAAAACTGCGTAGCTTCAGCTGCAAGTTGTGTAAGAAGTACCATGCCTTGGAATCGTCGAACTCTCGCATTTTTTAATAATAACACTTAAAATAGGAATTTAAGGACAGAACTGTCAACTTTTTTTACACAGTAACCCAGGCACAAGCTTTTTAATCCGGTTTTTGAACTGCTTAGGGCTAGCAGAACTGGGAAAAGGGTCCTCATGTAGATTGTTTCACGATGTAGATACACTAGAGACAAAAAAGCGATCGGATCGGCCAGTTCTGGATGTACGAACTTCGACACAGTTAGAATGAGAAGCAAAGACCATTCAAGTCCTCGGTGATCTGGACTCCGACCAGCCGAAATAAACAGCTCTTTGGCAGAACTCGGTCATTCATCGAAACCGGATGAGCCCTAGGACACTTTTTGTTCGTCAAGGTGCAGTGTCTTGGAAGTATTAAGCTGTACAAGGTTGTTGCGTTCCCAAGGTGATTATCTCCAGATCTCTCGTCAGAGAGGAAGTCGTTGCAAGTCTTCTTTTCTCCAACTCATCGGCAGAGATTGGTTTGTCACTCTGAATTCCTGCACGTAGAGCGCTGATCTCAGCAAATATACCATATACCAGTCAGAAGGAAAGAAGGGAATTAACGAGAGGAAGGAAAGGAGAGAACAAGGTGGAGGGACTGTATCTGTTTATTAAGCCTTGGCAATATTAACTAGGATCTTGAACTAATTTAGAAGATTAATTTCGAGGTTTACCCTTGTTGCTAAAGCTCCTGAAGACAATGGCGGATCTAGGTATGGGGTTCTGTACACCCGAAGAGCGGTAGGGAGACGAGAGGGAGGATCCCTGAGTATCACAGTAGATCGTGTGCATCATCTCAGATCCGCCCCTATCTGGTATGGAAAAAGTCTTAACACGATTACCGTTCAATCTTAGGTTACAGCTGCTTTTAGCATTAGCTTTATGATTCGATTACCATTGCTTTCATCTACATACTTCTACATATAGAAGCAGTCGTCTTGAACGAAGCTTATCGCATTTCTGTTTATAGTAAACAAATTAATTAAAATGTTTTGATGAAAAGTTATCTATCACCCACACGGGTTATTTTCTGTTTTACTTCGATTCAGTAATACGGTCAGTGATTATGACAGGACTTTTATTTTCCAGAAGATAGTGGAGTAAAATTTGCTTCAGTGACGTTTAACCAGGACCTATCCAAGCAATTATTATGTCCTTTACATTGTTTTAGCTATTTAATGATACTTGTTATATTAAGCTTTGACGTTCCAACAGACGGCCTCTGCACGAGATAAGCTAACCTATGCGGCGTGGGATGGAAACATATAGGCAAACGATTTGAGTACACTCGAGAAGCATCAACAATATCTTGAAGACATTCAACTTCATATCGAGAAGTTCGTTATGGCTATTGGAATGTGTCATGTTCGGTTTTTCAAATCCGATTTATAAACAAACGACTCAGTCTAGTTCGACAGCATGGCGCTGGGATTGGACACATCTAATTTTGCAACATCTTAGTAGTGCTGCAATTTTTTATGGCAAATGCCAAATTCAGGCAGAAAATGATGGTAAAAAATATAATTCATCATGCAACAAAATTATTTTTTGATCATGTCATGTCAGCAAGCTGAAATTGATGCATTCCTGCGCAAGTGTGAAAGCTGAAAACTTTGCCCAGCAGTCGTCTTGGAACATTTTTTAAAATAGAATGGGGGTCCTGTAGTATTCATTTGGTAGTTCTTTATCAGAACTTCAAGACGCTGAAGTATACATGCAAAGTGGTGGACTAACGAGCTGTCAAGGTTGAGAGCTTTTGTATCTTATATACAAATTGTCAAGACACTATTGTATGTGGTATCGACTTATGTCTTTAGCAAGGATCTATCTGAATTTGTAGCAAAATGGGTCATACAGTTTTGTCATTTTTTTAATGGATTGCTGCATATTTTATTGCATATTTGGATAGATCTTCCCAAAAGAAGAAGATAGGTACTTTGGAGACTTAATGTATACAAAATCTATTTCTATAGTGATTTTATTTTCGAAGGATACAAAGTACCAATTGGGAGCTCCAAAATGAGATATCACAAGACACCGCATTCAATTTGAAAAATTTACTTAGATTAATGAAATTTTCACTTTTCTGTTAATAGTATTTACAGGGTGTTAATTAAGTACGTACCATAAATTTAACAGAAGATTCTTTGAGTAATTGTATTGCAAAAAGCTCATATAAACGTAGGTCCGGATATTCTTCGTTCTCAAGATACAGAGTGTTAAAATTAAAAAAGAATGGTTTTTCGTAAATATTCTAAAGATCCTTTAGCCGATTTTGTTATAATTTGGCGGCGCGCTATTTATAATATCAAGGTGCTAATTTATTAAGTCCAGTGGTGTCTCGAGCGGGATTTGAACGAATATTTGTGTAAAAAAATGTACGCCACTGCCTTTTGTGCGAAGTCCACTTACTTACATATTGCTGGACCACACAAGGAATATGCGGAAAGGTTTATTTTCGAAATTATTTTCTGTTTATGTAATAAAAATTATAAAAAAAGCAATTTCCATATGAAACTTTTCCCCATATCCCTTGTGTAGTCCAGGAAAACGCAATTAGGTGGACCTTTTTTTCTCGAAAACTAAGCAGGATACGAAAAAAATAAGAAGAAACAAAAAAATTTTATTTCCAGTTGGTTAATAGAAAGAACATAACAAAAATTACACAAAAGTGAGTGGCGTACATTTTTTTATCACAAATGCGGACCTATGTTTATATGAACCTTTTGTCTTGAAATTACTCAAGTAATCGTCTGATATATTTATGGTACATACTTAATGAATACCCTGTATATGCAGCAATTTTATTTCCCTAGATTTCAGCTTGCTAGTTTGTTTAAAAAAATAAGCAAAAGAGGATCCTCTTCAGAAACGCAGTATACGACATACACCTACGTCCATATTAGAAACTGCATCAATTTCTTACTGTCAATCTTAATCTATGGTTATAGATATCATTCATCATTTACGCATATGCATACAGTTCTCTTTGTACTTCTGCATATTCGATAAGTCGGCATTTGTGCATCAAAGTTATTCGAATATACTAGTGCAACTAATAATATGATAAAGTCGCCCAGAGTACTTTGTCCATAAATTATGTCCCGAGATATTTAATGTTTTGTCCAGAAATCGTGGTCTTATTCTAAAAATTAGCATGTCTACCGTATAAATATAACTTGATGCTTAATTCAGTTTGGATTAAGCCATTCGGATGTGTGAGACTATTCACCTAGGTCGAATTTGTGTAGTTTTCGAAAAATGAGTGCGATACTTTGAGTTATCATATGACAGTGACCAGTGGCGAACTGAGACGTTTTTGCTCACAAAACCAGGCTTCTGATAAATATTTTTAAATAGATCCATTTAGTGAATGCAGAAGCTTTTTGTGAAAGTAGTGAAGGAAGTATATTTGGATTTCTTATGACTTCATGGTGAGATATGACTCAGTAAATCTCAGTTCGAGCATATCATGCTCTGGCTGCGATATTAAAGGTAAGAACAGTGAAAGCATTATTCTCCTAAGAATTTTATATCGTTTATAAAGCAGTGGACTACACAGTCGAGCAAGTTCGCAAGCACAAAAGGCTGCGGCTGGCACTGTAATCAAAATTAATTCGTGAACTTAGAACAACCAAAATTGGAGCATTTTGACAAAATCTTTAGAAAAAATCAAATATTTTTAGACCATATTAAAATCTGTGAAAAAGATTCTCTTCTTCCACTTTGCTCTCGTGCTTCCTTCTCTCCTTTTCTTCCCTTTTTTTTCCTTAAAACTGTCTGGTTACTGGGTTACCAGACCTGACAGACTTACAAACTGACACTGTGACTCAAGAGCTAAGGTCCCACGGACCGCTCTGATAACCAACAATGACTTTATCGTTTATAAAGGATCAGTTTTCAATTGTGTCAGATTTGATCAGTACAACTATCACTTTGAATCGACAGTAAATGTTTTGTATGATCGAGTGACTGTTAAATAAGCAGCACAATTAATCATTATTTCAGACTACCTCTTAGCGTAGAAATTATTTTTCCAAGATGAAAGATATGTATTTAAGTAAGTCGTTATTTCAAATGCGAAATTCACTTAACTACCGTATTATGATGTTAGATGTGTGTGATCATAGTTTGTTACTTTTCGTCGTAGTATAAATGATATTACTAAAGACTTCCGCAGACGACCGCAGTAATTTTAATGCTGAATCACATACAGGGTGGCGCATCGAAAACGAAACAGACGCATTTACTGGCAGCTCAGTTTTTTTTTTGAAAAACGCTCAGACACGTCGATTTTGTTTTCGAGGGGGACACAAGTTTGGCAAAAAATCACGTTAACACGTGCATCTCCCTGGGCGGGGATGACACCAACCCTAAAATCTTAAATGGAAAGGGGGGTCGAGTGATACCTTATTTTAAAGGTCTCTCAATTCCCTTTATAATGATATAAAATTAATGTACTTCAGTTCAGTAGTTTTGAAGATTTATTGATTTAAAGCTTAAATAAAACTAATACACCATCATTAGTGGAGATCAAAACATTTGGCAGCAAAATAATTTAAAAATGACGTATAAACTGACCCGTTAGGCAAGTAAATGTTGAAAATGGCTACCATGACTCTCCATGCAATAATAAAGATTTTGGTCAAAACGTTATTGATTTAAAGCTTAAAGTAGACTTTAATAGGTACATCAGATTAGTTTGTACTACTTTCAGGAGAAATTTTACTAAAAGAATTTACTTAATAAGTAACTGCTTTTCTTCACTACGCGCATGGTTTGTTTATCATTTTGTTGTTGAAAATAGCTATTGGAGCGAGTTTTTGTGGCAAAAAAGTTATTTCTTGAAGAAAGATAAGGAAATGTCTCGTACTTATTTTAAATAGGAATTTAGTACATAGTTCGCGATTGATTTGACCAAACTTTGTTGCTAAAATAACTTGTAACGCCTTATTACATATTTAACCATGGCATATTCCACAGCAGAAAGAGTTGAAATTATCGAAATATTTTTCAGAAATAATCAGTGCGCTAATAGAACAGCAGAAATATTTAATGAGCGACATGAGAACAGTAACGATCATCGAAAATATGTTCTAGAACTTGTAGCTAAATTTCTGGAAACGGGGTCAGTCGCCAATAAAAACGCAACATTCAAAATCCCATAAGGAACGAAGCAATAGAAGTGGGGGTTTTAGGGCAAGTTTATGTAGATCCTACGTTAAGTACCGACAAATTGGAGACTGTGTATGGTGTTAGTCGATGTACTGTCCAACGGATTCTAAAGGCCCATATTTTTCATCCGTATAAAATTCACCTGGTACAAGAACTTAATGAAGACGATTTTGATCGGCGATTACAATTTTGTGAAGATATGAGTGAACGAATTATAAACTATGAACATTTTCTATTCAACACTTGCTTTTCCGACGAATGTTCCTTTTTCTTAAATTGCGTAGTAAATCGTCATAACTGCCGATATTGGTCCGATTCTAATCCGAGAATTTATCATGAGGTTCATACACAGCAGCCACAAAAATTAAATGTTTGGCCTGGTATTTTTGACGATCATTTAGTTGGTCCTTTTTTCTTACCTGGAAATTTGACCGGTGAAATGTATTTGGAATTACTGGAAGACGCCATAGATCCTGCATTAACAGCCACAATTGAAAATCAGACTGATCGGCGGTACATTGCGAATAGGTTGATGTTCCAACAGGATGGTGCCCCACCACATTACGCATTACGTGTTCGACAATATTTAGATCAGACGTTTCCAGATCGATGGATTGGTAGAAGAGGTGCCATTGAATGGCCCCCAAGATCGCCAGACTTATTACCTTTGGATTTCTTTATGAGGGGTCATTTAAAAAGCAAAATCTATGCTACTCAGCCAACATCATTAGAAGACCTGCGACAAAGAATTGTGAATGAGTGCCTTCAAATTACTCCTCAAATATTGCAAAATGTGCGGCGACGTTTTGAGAAAAATCTTTATTATTGCATGGAGAGTCATGGTGGCCATTTTCAACATTTACTTATCTAACGGGTCAGTTTATTCTTCATTTTTAAATTACTTTGCTGCCAAATCTATTGATCTCCACTAATGATGATGTATTAGTTTTATTTAAGCTTTAAATCAATAAATCTTCAAAACGACTGAACTGAAGTACATTTATTTTATATCATTATAAATGGAATTGAAGGACCTTTAAAATAAGGTATCACTCGACCCCCTTTCCATTTAAGATTTTGAGGGTGGTGTCACCCCCGCTTAGGGGGCTGCACGTGCTAACGTGATTTTTTGCCAAACTTGTGTCCCCCTCGAAAACAAAATCGACGAGTCTGAGCGTTTTTCAAAAAAAAAAACTGAGCTGCCAGTAAATGCGTCTGTTACGTTTTCGATGGGCCACCCTGTATTAAATAAGGAACCTCCAATAATTACTAATGCAGGTGCATCGTTCATTTTAGCAACTGAGGTCTGCATATACCGTACAAAACTATTCCTGCACCAATTATGCGACCGGTTTTCACTAGAAAACGAACAGATGATTCGGAAAAAGAGGGGAACGAACAACTAGGTTTTATAATCTCTGGTGTCTCCGAGAGTAGTGTTCGAGTGAATTTTTAGAGCATATTCCAGCTAAGAACTTGAAGGCTTGCTACGACGCTAGATGACTTTTTTTTTCAAAAATGCTATATATAGACAATGGCAGCTCCGGAACCTTTTATTTGTCACAAGGATGTTCACATTTACAAGAAAACTATTCAACCGCACAGTTTTTTTTAAGGAAATACTTTGCAGAATAGAACTCATTTCATTACAGCTGTGTCACAGTTCAAATAGTTCGCTAAGCGGTATGTGGACTCCACTTGCTGAAATGAACAACACACCCACATTAGTAAATATTAGAGATTCCACATAAAAATTACTGCGGTAGTCCGCAAACTAACAACTTAAGCTCTCACACATCTATCATCATAAAACAGTATTCAACTGAATTTCGCATTTGAATTAACTAACTTTTATATGTATAGTGGAAAATAATTTGGACGCTAGGAGGGGGTTTGGAAGAATGGTGAATTTTGCTGCTTTCACAGCTAATCATTATTACCAAGCTGTTGCAATTCAATGTTTACAAGGCAGCCGTAATCCCTGGTCTGGTTATTGTATATTTATCTTTACATTTATAAAAACTCTTCTCTACTGAGTAGTCAGTAGTCGCCAAGATTCCAACGCAAGCCAAGGCACATGTGGTTACAGATTTGGCGCTCGATTGCGTTCGCTCCGTGATCGGTACATCAAAGGGAGGTTTGATTTGGTCTGGACAGGATTTGTTGCGCTTCTAGTATTTGTCTGCATTCGGTGAGGGAAGAATCGTCGCTCGAGATTAGCACCGAACTTAGCTCAACGCTGCCAACTCGAAACTAAATTTAGGTGTAGACGAGCGCATTCCAATACCTTCCTACAACAAACGCCAACGTCACATGTGCTTGCATTCGTTTGCTCTGCGTCGGATTTTCGGTCTGTACGCGGCTTTAGATTCCTTGACTTAATTTTGTCTAACTTGGATTACCTCGAATATCCTCTCGCTAGGATAGAAAATCTCATCCATTTCTTAGCGCATAGGAAACAAAAGGAGGAATATGTAGATTAAAGTGTGCTTCCTTTTCAAGCAATACAGGGTGTTTCAGTTTATTGTTGCATAACTATAAGATTCGATAGAACTTTTAAAATTAATGGATAAAGTCTATATAAACATGGGTCGAACAATGCGTGGCTTCCGAAATACAGGGTGTTTAAATTTACTTTCTAAAATAGTTTTGTTTTAAATATTTCGAACAATATTTGATATACATGTATAACAGTGAAAATTGGTATACAAGAGTTTTTTGGTACGACAAAACGAACCATGGGCATAGTTTTACTGTAGCCGCTAGAGGGCGCTCTCTACTGTACCTCTAGTGTATTAAAATGACCAAAAATTTTGTCTTAGTGCAATTTTTTGCTTTTTGAATAAAAAAACTGATTCTTCGCACTTTTCAACATAAAAAAGCTCTCTTGTGAATTTTCGTTATAGTTAGCCGTTTTTGAGATATTTCGATTTTTAAGGTAAGATGCATTTTTAATTATTTATGATAAAATAACGTTAAAAAGTCAGTATCTCGATAATTTTTAGAAGTAGGCTGTGCCTGCAAATATTTTTGAAATTGAAAGCAGAATAAGGTTAAACATCAATTAGTTGACAGTTAGTTTTTTTGTCTGTTGAAACCTGAAACGTTTTTTTGCAATTGTGAATGCACGAAATTTAGTTTCTTTTACCTGTTTTATAAAAATGCCATTTTTATTCTCCAATCAAGAGTTAGCGGATATTCATTTTGTGTATGGCTTTGTAAATGGAAACGCAGCAGAAGCAGCCAGAGAATACGCACGAAGATTTCCAAACGGGCGACATCCAACTCGCCCAGTGTTTGTAAGAGTGCAAAGCCAAATAATTGAAAATGGTTTTGGAAATCTCCAAAGGGATCTAAACATAAATGTTCGTCAGCGCAGATTTACCCGTATGATTCTGAATGAGTTTGGTAGAGATCCGACCACAAGTGTTAGGAGAGTTTCTGGTGCCTTGGGAATTTCAGCAAGCCATGTTCACCGTGTTCTTAGAAATGACCATAGACGTCCTTACCATTTGCAACCTATGCAAGGACTACAGCCAGGGGACGGAGTACGAAGAATCACATTTTGTCAGTGGATTCTTGATAGAACTGATAATAATAGAGGGTTTTTAAGTAACGTTTTATGGACCGATGAGTCATGCTTCACTAGACGTGGAGTGGTAAATTTTCATAATCAACATATTTGGTGCATGAAAATCCGCATGCAGATCGGGAAAGAAATTTTCAGCATGAATTTAGTGTGAACGTGTGGATTGGTATCTACCGTAACCGACTATTTGGACCCTACCTTTTGCCTGCAAGGTTAAATGCTGCGACCTTCTTGGACTTTTTAAAGGCTGAACATGCAAATATGAGGGATGATGTTATGTTAGATTTAAGAAGATTGGCCTGGTTCCAGCTTGATGGTTGTCCAGCTCATTATTCGAGAATAGTTAGAATCTGGCTGGACGAAAATTATCCAGAAAGATGTATCGGCCGTGGAGGACTAGTCGCCTGGCCTCCACGATCCCCTGACCTAAATCCATTAGATTTCTTTGTGTGGGGATTTCTAAAAGAAAAAGTGTACCAGACTCCCGTAACTACAAGAGATATGCTAATAGACAGAATCAGGAATGCATGTGATGAAATAAGGCCTGATTTGAATAATGCTATACCACGTTCGATCATTCGTAAATGTGAATTGTGTATTCAACAATTGGGTTTACATTTCAAGCAACTACTTTAGATTTTGTATGTTTGTCCTAACTATCCAATATCATTTTAGTTGTAATAATTAATTTAATTTGTTAAAAATAATATTGGAAAATTAAACAAATTAATATTCTGTTTTTTTGTGTTTATTTGGAGTTAGGGATTATTGCTGTGTTTAGAAACACAATCTAAACGATCAACTTAATTACTTGTAATGCCCAAATCGAAAATCTAAAAAAAAATATCATGTTCCCATAAATAATTAAAAATGCATCGAACCTTAAAAATCTAAATATCTCAAAAACGTCTAACTATAACGAAAACTCACAGGAGAGCTTTTTTATGCAGAAAAGTGCGAAGAATCATTTGTTTATTCAAAAAGCAAAAAATTGCACTAAGAAAAAAATTTCGGTCATCTTAATACACTACAGGTACAGTAGAGAGCGCCCTCTAGCGGCTACAGTAAAACTATGCCCATGGTTCGTTTTGTCGTACCAAAAAACTCTTGTATACCAATTTTCACTGTTATACATGTATATCAAATATTGTTCGAAATATTTAAAACAAAACTATTTAAGAAAGTAAATTTAAACACCCTGTATTTCGGAAGCCACGCATTTTTCGACCCATATTTATATAGACTGTATGCATTAATTTTAAAAGTTCTATCGAATCTCAAAGTTATGCAACAATAAACTGAAACACCCTGTATATGCTGATATTTATTGCATGCCATCAAAATATCACATCAGTGTGATTGACGGTTACGGTTTTTAAGGTGTTGATGTTACATCTGCGGTTTAAGGAAAATAAGTAACTGAGTGGCTTTAATAACAATTTGGAGTTCTTTCCGATATTTCCTTCTAATTCTCAAGCTTGAATCATATTTCGCACATTTGTCGATTGCTGCTTCCATCAATAACTCACCGAATTACGCTGCGACCTTCTGGCATCGATCGCCAATTTATTTTGTACGGGCGCCTAGCAGCAGAAGCGTTGACATAATTCCTATAACGAGCTCTTGACTGGACGTAGCCCATTCGTCACAATCACGTATACAACATATAGATATTGTACGCGTATATCTCATGTCTACGGCTTTCACGAGGCAGCTCAAAATACAAGGTATAGGGGATGTTCACCATCAATTCTGCAAGACTTTCCTTCCTTGACGATATCCAATCCACACTTTTGCGGATGTACTCTTCAAATATAGAAATCAGGATCTTTGTAGACAAGTTGGAGAGTAGAGGACCGGTAGCGATTTTCTCTTTGACTAGCGATCTGGAAACGCATTAGGTTAGTGCAAATAAATGCAACTAAGATACATGTCTCGTGCCACCATCACGTAACCTTTTTTTACTATTATGATCACTTACTAGTAATTTGAATTCCTCTTTATTGTATCTTTCTTTCTCAATGATTCAGTATTGGGCTAAAAAAAGTATGTGGTTTTTTCTCCGTTACTTGGTTTCCTATTAAGCATATCTTCTTCAAGGCCACTCATTGAACCTTCCTTTATAAAGTTAGGTGTTTCGTGTCAGCCACTTTCCTCCTGAGATTGCGGTGTGAGCGCCATTTATTTGTTCAACCTCCAGATTCTGGGATATTAGGTGCCGAACACCAGCTTATGGAGTAGCACCCCTTCACATAGTACCTTACGCTTAGTTGTTTTGGTTTGGGTGCTACTCCGTCCATTTTCTTATGGGATTTCAATCTTCAGCGTATGAGGGATAGTGGAGAACCACCATACACTCCTCCAACTTTGTAGCTGTTATGCAGCTGGTTTTGCAGGAAGCCACCTCTTCCCCTTAGCAAAACACCCTGATGTGAACAGGGGAATAGGGAACCAAGTAACGGAGAATTTTTTTAACACAATACTGAATCATTGAGAAAAAAGATACAATACGTGTGAAATTATACAATCAATAAACTATGAAATTTACCAAAAGAAAATCATTGAAAAGGGTTTGGCCTAGGATTGGGCACTCTACCTTTAATAAAGAGGAATTCAAATTATTAGTAAGTGATCAAAATAGCAAAAAAGATTACGTGATTTTGGCACGTGACACACAGTATCGCAGTTTGACTGACTAGAAGCCCTGAGGTTAGACACATGAATTGGATACTCTGAAGAATCGTGTTACTCGACTCGACTAAATAGAACAAGTCGATTGATTTGTTCACGAGAATCGATCTAATAGAGAATCGAAAAATACGACAGGCTTTTGACAGTTTTTGACGGACATGCGCCTGACACTGACATTTTTTTAAAAGAGAGAAAGAAAATAGGTCAGATTCCAAACTAGTTTTGGTTTAATTTTCATCTAGCACACATTATGTCTGTTATGAGACGAACGTAGTTCGGTACAGTTACTTGTGCCATACCAAGATAATATTCTTCTCCTAAACACATTTAATATAAGCCTGTTGAATAGAATCGGAGAGTACATAACACCATGCTTTTTATCTGGATTCCTTTTACTTTTTCTCTTTCTGGGATATGTGGTGTTTCCAAAGTAATGGATTTGGTCACAATTTTACCAAGACGAAATCGTTCTCGAAGCTCCTCTCAGGATTTTTATGTGTCTTTAGATATTATCGTTTTATGTTATGTGTAATAATATTGTCAGTACCATTTCACCAAACAGCGGAAAAACTATATTCGATATCTTGGAACCTTGGAGTCGAGTCGATAATTCGACTATCGTAAACATATGATTACTCGATTGTCGACCAATAGTCTAATCATATTAGTAAATTTTACCGCAATAATTGTAAAGTCTGGTTTTATTGATGCAAGTTGTTCAAGAGGGTATTTACATGGACGCATAAAATGGGTGCACCAATTTTTGTGGGAAAACTTTTTATTTGACAACAAAGAATGAGAAAATCCGTTTTTTGGGATTCAATCGAAAGCGTTGACAGAAACAAAAGAACTTTTCATACAGGATCTTAAGGTATTTATTAGACCTACAAAATGAGACCACGCGTTAAAAGATCCGAATAATAGCAAAAACGTTATGGCCGAAGGCAAAGTGCAGGTTTTGACACTTTTTTTTAATACGATGATAATTTTACGCAAATACTTGAAATTCTTCAAATCCGTAAGATTCATACTATCCCAAAACACCTGCTTTCCGTCCATCACTACTAGTTTATTGAACAATATGCAGAAATCGTTCAAAAAGCATTTAATAACAATAATAACAAACCATGCCGAACGATAAATGTTATTTTTATGCGAAAAACAAAGGTTGCGTTTTTTCTTCTAAACCTAAACAAATTCAAACATTTCGTATTTGTGAATAATTGAACAAATGCGCCACGATATTTGAAAAACAAACGTTACTACACACATTTTAAAACGAAGCTGATGTGTCTATTATCTTTTGTTGCGAATTACTCACAAATACAAAATGTTTGAATTTGTTAAGGGCCGGTATTATAAAAGCTGCTCTTGACCGAAGGTTGTTCAACCACCGGTTGAAATTCAACCGCCGGCTGAGAGCTGGTCGGTATTATAAAGCAACTTACAACCATAAGTTGGCTAACCGAGACTTGACGCTCGTTAAGGTCTGTTGGCTACACTGACATTTTGATTTGACCCAATGAAATGCGAGTTATTTGGCGGAAGAAACAAACGTCATTTGCCAGGAATGTCAATTCTCTATTTTCCTCCGCTATTTATCGTTTTATTTGTGAATTAAAGTTATTTAATATGTCTACGAGAAGCAAAAGAATAATATATTCAGAAGCTGATTGTCATACGCTTGTGGATATAATTATTTCTCATAAGAATATTATCGAATGTAAGAAAACAGATGCCACAACTTGGAAAGAGAAGGTGAGTGATTATTTCTATAAATTCTTAGTAAAAAATCTACATGTGGGGTATATTTTAGATAACTGCATGGGCAAAAATAGCAGATATTTATAATGCCACTACTATGGAGCCAAGAACAGCTGAACAGTTACGTTGCAAATACGATAACCTAAAAAAAGAAGTGCGCAAGCTCGAGGCTCACAAAAGACAAGCGTTATATCAGACTGGTGGTGGTGTGAGCGAACCTGATATAAAAGGTTCACTTAAATTATTGTATGCTAAAATTAATAGTATAATTAGCTTCTCAGTCCAGGGTTTAGAGCCTAGTAATGGTGATAGCGATTTGGTGATGGATGTAGTAGAGAAGGGACAGCCTAGTATGTATAATAATTTAATATTCTATAATGATTTCAGCATATGCAAAATTATATTTCAGATACATTGCAGCAAGCTTTAGAAGAAGATATTCTATTTGATAACCTGCCAAAAGAGACAGTTGCTGAACAAAAAAATGGTATACATTGTCTTATGTTTAATAATATACTCCCTATATTTATATTTTAGATATTTTTAAGAATAGTGAATCTGAAGTAAAAGAAAACGAAATGCTGACAGAAACAAAGAAAGATCCTGAAATTAAGAAAGGTAGTACAAATCAATGGTCTGTACATTTTCCATTATTATATGAGTATATATATTTCAGACTGGTCAGATTACACTCCTAAAATGTTACGAAGCAAAAGACATAGAGTATTACAAGTGAAGAGAAAGGCAACTGATCACCAAAGTGAAGATGATAAACAAAATTTAAAGAGGAAATTAATGGAGGAGGAAGCCCAAAGAAATAAGGAATATCATATCGCACGTATGGAACGAGAAGCAGAAATCCATAAGTACAAAATAGAAAATATAAGATTGCAAAATGCAAAATTGCAATTGGAGATAGAGTTGCTAAAAAAACAATTATAAAGGAAATAAAAGTTTAAAAACTTGTATTATTCATATATTTCATTTCTAATTGTCAACATAAATATCTCTATAGAGAACTATGATTTGTGCGCCATAACATATATACTTCAATGAAAAGGACATATACATATAGAACAAAAAGTATAAATAATAAAACAATAATATAATTTTTATTGTGCCTGCTCTAACAAATTTGAAAAATATAAAATAAATTCTTCTCGAAAGTTATGATTTCCATCTCCAACTGGAACATTTTCATGTATGGGTTCATTGCCAATTAGAGTATTAGGATCTACTATTGGATCTGGCTCTTTCATATCGATGGCCAGGTTATGTAATATGGCACAAGCGACAATAATGTTCTTTGCAGTGCCAAGTGAGACCCTTATTCCAAGTGATAAATAGGAAACCTTCTTTTTAATACTCCAAATAATCGCTCAATTGGGTTCCGACTTCTAATTTGTGCCTCATTAAAAAGTTGTTCACTGTTTGTTCTGGGATTTGCAATTGGAGTAATTAAGTATTTTTTTAAACCATAACCTGAATCTCCAAGCAGAATGGGATTTCCAAATTCATTTTGTTCAAGTCGACCTTGTAATCTGCTGTTAGCAAATATTGTTTGATCGTGGCTTGAGCCTGGCCATCGTGCAACAATATCCCTAATTTTTAGCTCTGAGTCACCTACTACTTGCACATTAAGAGAAAAATAGCCTTTTCTATTTCTAAAATATTCAGCATTTTCCCCTCCTACAAAAATACGAGAGTTACTTATTATTACAAACCTAGTGCAAAAATAATCACCTGGTGAAATTATTTTTATATGAGTGCAATCAATAGCTCCTACAACTCGAGGAAATCGAGCAATTGAATAGAACTTATGTTTAGTTTCTTCTATTTCTTGTTGGGTCCTTGGCATATATATATAAATTCTGGAGCCAATGTTGCAATCATTTTAACTATTTTCTTTACAATCTGACCTGCTGTGGACTTATGTATACCTGCAAAGTCACCAATTGTTTGCAACATGCATCCAGTAGCACAAATCTCAAGGCAAGAAGTATTTGTTGCATTGATGTTATCGCACAGTTCCTAAAAACAACAAATTTAAAACATACTCGTCATTTCATGCAATTTACATTTTGTATAATTACCGGTTAGTTTTCGGTGCTATCTCATTCCGAAATCTTTGCTCTAGCATTACGACCGTATCCTTGCTTAATCTAAATCTGATTCGAAATTCCTCGTCGCTCCAACGGGTGAAATGATCCATTCTTGCTCTAAAATTGCGAGGTGCCCTGGTTCTAGGTTCTTCACTCTCATCAGAATCCGACGATTCGTTACTACTATCTGCCCAAACTAGTCTGCTATGCAAATTTAATTCAGTTTCTGGTGATGATGATGGAGATGCCATTTTTTGACAAATAATTTTGTAACTCCATAAACATAAACACACTAATCACAATTTCGTTATTTGAGGTTAGAATGCCGCTTTAAACCTTCGGTTGACAGTTCAACCTGAGGATAGGTTCGAGTTGACTGAACGAGCGCTCAACCCGCGGTTCAACCTTCGGTTATCGTTTATAATACGTAAAGTGCGGTTTGAGTCGAGTTTGACATTCAACCTCCGGTCAACTAGACATTATAATACTGGCCCTAAGAAGAAGAAACATAACTCATCGTTTTTTTGCATAAAAATAACATTTATCTTCCGGAATGGTTTGCGATTCATATCGGCAAGGTAGACTAGTGTATTTGCTGTAAAATGCCTTTTGAAGTAACCCTGTATATTGCTCTATCAACTAGTAGTGATGGCCGGAACACAGGTGTTTTGAGATAAACTATAATCTACCCCAATTTTGTTATGGTTATTTAGAAGTATGAATCCAACGTCTCGGCCATAACGTTTTGCTATTAGTCGGATCTTTGTACGTGTGGTCTCATTTTGTAGGTCTCATAAATACCTAAAAATCTTATATGAAGATTTTTTTCGTTTCTGCCAACACTTTCGATTGAATCCTAAAACACGTTTTCTCATTCTTTGTTGTCGAATAAAAAGTTTTCCCACAAACATTGGTGTACCCGTTTTATCCGTCCACGATTTGAATACCTCCTTGAACAATTTTCAGCAATAAAACCAGCCTTGACAGTTATTTCGCAAACCCGAGGTACTCGTATTTCATCTAATATGATTAGACTACAATTCGACTCGATTCAATCGAGATCTCTTTAGAGCTAGAAAGTAGCTTTATCTATCCTCACTTTGAATACTACCGAGTAAACCCTTCTAGAATACTCTCCATATGTCTTGTGCGCATGTCTACGCCATTCATACGTTAGCTAAAAATGCAAGGTATAAAATTGATAGGGGAATCTCGCCATCAATTCTGAATGACTATCCTCCGATCAACAGTTTCCAAGATGTACTCTTATGGCCGTATCGTCAGTATCTAGAATATTGTAGCACGCCTGTCTTTTAGAAAGGCAGTGCCATTTCTAGATATCTACTGTTTCGTGTAAACGCTCTGTTCTGATGTTATATATTCTTTTTGAGCTATAAGACTTTTCAAGCTCATAAAACTTGATTTCAATCATCTGTGCCTGACATTTCTTAAGATTAAAAAAACATAACATCACAATAGGAGAGCGCTAGCGATGACACGAAACAGTAGACATCTAGAAATACCCCAGCCTTTCGGAAGGAGAGAAAATACTATGAGCATCAAAGAGGCCATATAGGCATCCTACAATTATTGCAGGAACGACTGACGATAATGCCCTCATATATAAAAGTCAGGATATCTGCAGTTAAGAGAGAGAGAAGTCCGATAGCGATTTTTTTCTCTGACTAAGGATCAGGAGGTGCAGTAATTTGGTGCAATATTATGCATCTGATACCCGTTTTATGGTCAGCAAGGGCAAGAGAAATGTTGATCAGACGCAAGCGCACTAACAAAAACCGATACTTCAATGAATCAGTTGGATTTGTCATCAAAGTTTGTCTGCAATTCTGGTGAAACAGTTTTTGACTTACAAGTTACCGATGCATGCAAATGTCCCTAGGCCGGTCCAGTGGTTTGTGTAGTTATATTTGATTATTTACAGATTTACGTCTGACTGTGTTTTGTTGTTCGACGATTGAAACTAGTTTTTGGATACTAAAACCACGTGTTCTGTAGGGTAAAAAACAAAACCAAAATTACCGACTAGGAATGCTTCACGAAATATTTTGTTCGCTCAGGTTGTCTAACCTTGCTCGTTTGAATTGAGGAAACAAGGCCGTCTTGCAACTGCAAGTGATTGGACGCAATTGTCTGTAAAACTGTAAAAACGGGTTTAAGACACAGTACGGCAGTTTGATTGACTAGAAGCACCCACATGCACATCCAATTTGTATGAAGTGCTGATCTTTTCCATTTACTTCGGTTTTTGGTAGTTAAAATCTCTGAGAACACGTTTCGTCAGTCCCAGGAGCTGCTCTATTTAGAGCCACCTGATCTATCCTCCTCACTTTGTATAAGAGCCAGATAACGCTCCGTTGAATCTGGAATACTCTTGGCATGTCTTCTATATCTTTTTGCAAGCTTTTTAGTATGAGTATGTTGGTGGAAAAAATCTTCAAACTGAATTTTTGACCTGTCAGCCTTAATCAGTTGAGCTAAAATTTCATAGCCACGTTTGCCCCGCATGACAATGTAGATCAAACATTACCATAGTAACCCCCATATTATGGGTATCAAACGAAAGGGCATTGATGAGAGAAGCATAATAAGCAGAGTGACGTCATTCCAAATTTGATATGGCAGCTGCCGCAAAATGACAATGACTCATTACCACAGTAACCCTTACGATATGGGTATCGCCTGAAAAGGTTTGCTGAGCGATGCACAATAAGCAAAGCGTCATGATTCTAAATCAAATATGAAAATGTTATTGAAGGATGACATGGAACTGGCCTAATGAAGGAGCCTGGAGGTGGCCATAGGGAGGTCGTATGACACAAACCCATTGAGTTGGGTTAATTCTTCTTGAGAAATACTCTGGTCCTAGGGTTTGATGATACGGTTGGTCAGCTATCTTGTAAAATAAATACCTACCTCTCTAACTTTTTTATATGACCTTCCAGAAAAAAGGTTGTCCATTAAAGTTTTAGGGTCTGAAATGCACTTTTTCAAGACATATTTTTTTGTTTATAGGATGTCTCAGAAAACTGCTATCGGATATAGTAGATCTTTATAAATAGAACACCCTATATATTTTTATGCAAAATGAAAATCCTTTTATTCTGATTCAAAATATGTAGGTATGGCTTATTATACTTACTTTCATCATTTTGGTATTGTATTGAGTTTGAACCATTTTCAGCTAACCGCCTATACTAAAATGTAAAAAATAAATAAGGTAACATTTTTAAAAACAAGCTTTCATTTAGCTGTTAAAAACCGAATTAAAAATTTGAAAATAATAAATCTTTTTCGTTTGAAGTTTTCACGTAAAAGCATATTGCATTTTAAAGGAAAAAAGATGCGTTCTTATTTACAAACTTGAGACGGAGTTTCATTATTGTTTAAGTGTTAAGAAGTATAAAACGGAATATTTCCAATCGCAAAAAGGTATTTTCAATTTCTAGTTCTCTTTATCTACAGTCAAAAAAGGCTTGTCCTTAATTTGACGGGCATCAATCTAGAAGCTTTTCCCAGTTGTACCAACCCCAGTCAGTTCAAAAACGGTACAATGTTGATTCAAACTTCTCCATAGGAATCGGTCCGTTTATCATTCTGTTCACTATAAACCACAATTGTAATTGCAGATAACGCTTAAAATCAACTTCCGTTCAGCTGTCAAACTTAATTCACGTTGCACACATTATCAGTTTTTGAAACAAGGTGTCATGGAAGCCGAAACGCTAATGAAGTTCACCTGTCAGTAGATCTGATTTTAATTAATGACCAGAATAAACATTATGATTAAGCCACATCATTATTGCGTAAATCGATAATATTTTGAATTTCGTATGTACAACTAAGCAATCAAACGCAGGCGTGTCCGAGTTTTGACCAATCGAGATGCGATATTCGCAACAGGCGTCTGGATACCGTCTGGAAACCCTTTCGACATTGCGTTAGGAAAGGCGCGCGCGGTCCAGTTCAGTTTCCACAGCGCGTCAGATTCTCGCGTTTGTGATATTGTTACGCTTCCTAAACAAGTGTGTTTCAAATTACAAGGATACTTTCAAATACGGTGAGTGTTCACCTCATATGAACACCTTAGCTTCTTACAGTTAGGCGTAATGCACACTGAGAAACCCATTTCATATAACCGATTTCAAGATTTCGTGAAACGCTAAGCTTAATAAATAACTAAGAAATGTACATAATGTGTTTCTTGCAACGCTACTTCACTAAGCCAACTTTCATAGAACTTGTAAGATTGGCTACATGCAATTCAAGTTTTACGTTTAGAGCAGTAGTCGAGTAGAGTAGAATAGTAGCTTCCAATTTTCATTCACTTAAAAATTAAGGTAATACTTATTTTAAGGAGATTCAATTTATAATACCATATCAATTCATATTTTGTTACTTCCCACGCCTACTGAAAAGAAAGTAATTGTAATAGTATAAAATTATGAAATTCGGTTATGCTTTTGCATGTTATATGCGGTGAGTCGTCTGTTCGCTAATCCTTGTCCCGTAAAAAACACAAATGTCTCAAACTTCGTTACTTTCAGCTGTTAAGCATTGGGGGTCAAGTATATATAAATGCCTCCGACCGCGGTAACTCTACGCATCTATTAGACATGAATAAAAAAAAAAGCAGTTAGTCAAGATATATAATATGTCGAATCTGGTTTCCGAAATTCTTGTGATACGACAACACTGGCTTGTATCGTCGATGACATTATTAGTTCACTAGATTGCTGCAAAGCCGTTTTTTTAGTATTACTATATTACGGTAAGGCTTTCAATACAATAGAATAGACCACTGAATTTTGTATGCCAGGCTTAGATATTATGGATTTAGCTCTGCTGCCGTCCAACTTATAATAAGCTACTTTACTAAAAGATATCAGTATGTCTCCATTAATAACGAATTAATTAATCGGCCCTAAAAATGGGTGTACTTCAAGGCTCTTTCATTTTCTATATACATTTCGGATTTTTTAAAACAAATAAAACAGCAAAATTCAACACTTTGCAGATGATACACAAATATACTGCAGCTATGCTGTTGAAGATGTGGTTCCCTCTTTTAGTCTAATTAACAACGTTCAACATCCAAGCAGCTCATAACTTGACACTAAATGTTAACAAATCTAAAATAATATTTTTCCGGTCAAAAAACAAGCGTAATATAGCAGAAAATCTTTATCAGTTAGCAATTAATGGAATGAAATGGATTAAAATTTGATTTCCATAATAAGAAATTATGTTCAAAATCATATAGTATTATCAAACAAATATATCATCAAAGAAATATATTAACCAGTAAACTGAAAACGCTATTGTGCGGTGCTCTTATAATTTTAAGAGTTTCATACTGCGCAAGTGTATATGGCTCAGCTTATAATAGACAGTCTATAAAATTCTTGTTACCGTTTTTCTCTAGGTATACGAACATTTGATCGTATCAGCCATGTCTACAAAGACAATTGTAAAATGAATATCTCAGGAAATACCAAGGTGTGAGTTTAGTTCATAAAATTTTCGCGAACTAGAAACCAGTATATATTTTAAATAACAAATTTGAAAACATCAATAACTTGGCTACCAGAAATCGACAATTATTAGTTATACCTAAGTACTTTACATCTCTCTACAAAAAGAGCTTCTCTTATACTGCTGCCAAATTATACAATAATCTTCCACATGAATTTCTGAATTATACTGTGAATAATTTTAAAAAGAAGCTGAAATCGCGGTTACATAGTAGTATATAGTCACTCATTCACCCAGCCAATCTACCTTTATAGTTTTGACCTATATTGGTGACAATAATAATAATAATAATAATAATAATAATAATAATAATAACAATTACCCTCATTAAACAGTATATAAAAGTTTGCAAACAAAAAGCCTTAAGAGAATAAAGGGCTACATCAGCTTGCCCCTTAAAGAAGCAGCTGCTAGAGCCGAAAAAAAACAAACAAATTTGAAGAAGTCTATAATAATGCAAATGGCTATTAAGACATTGATAATTAATAATGTTTTGATATTAAGAAATATAGCGAAGAATAGTAAGTAGAGAAATGGAAATTTAGAGTGAGAAGAGAAAGCGTGGGACAAGAGAAGAGAAAAGGGAGATCAGGAGATATGTTTTCTATGATATCTGAGACAGTAAATCACTTTTAAGGTTCCTCTTAAACGTAGCTACCGAGAGAGAAAAATATTTAATTTTGAATTTGTTCACCAAAAAGGCAATTTGATATGAGAATGATTTCTTAAATGATTCTTTATTGTGTGATGGTATTGTAATCTTATAACGTTTAGATTATGTACATCAGTCCGGCAACTAATTTTAAGTGAAGATAAGGGGGGCTTTTATATTTTATGATCTTGTAAAAAAGGAAGTAGAGTGCAAGGTACGCCTCTGAGCCATATTCAACCATCCCAGTTCAGGTAGTTTGTGGAATACTCTTTGTCTACCCCTTATGCCAAATATCAGTCTCAGACAAGAATTCTGAGCTTTTTGAACCCATTTAAGTTCCACACTATCAAGAATTGGACCATATACCATATCAGCAAAGTTGAAGTGGAACAACACTAAAGCTTCGCAGAGCGTGGTTTTAGTATTTTGTGATAGGTAATGTCTATGTGGGTAAATTATTTTTAACATTGAATATGCTTTTCTTAGGCACAGAGTAATGTGCTCTCTAAACTTAAGTTTAGAGTCAACCACTAAGCCCAAATCCTTCACGGAATCTCTAATTGATATTATATTGTCCCCTAGTTTGAGCTTAATATTATTTTCTAATACGTTTCTGTAGGACTCACTACAAAACAATATAGCCGTCGATTTACTAGGGTTTATCTTTAACAAGTGATCTTCAGAAGTTTTTAGAAGGCTATTCAGTCGGTTTATTATAAGTTCTGACAGATCAAGTTTAAAAGAGGCATAATTTTGAGTGTCGTCAGCATAAAGATGATATTGACAATAACTTAGCGACTTCATGAAATTAAAAGTATATAGGCTATACAATAATGGACCCAAAATACTACCCTGGGGCACTCCTGATGTAATTGTAACTGTATCTGATATGTTGCCGTCCAACGTCACGCGCTGCATCCTTTCAGATAAAAAAGAATTTTTTAATGCATAGGCCGGTTGCTCTAATTCAATATATTTCAGAATAGCCACTAGTATCTCATGATTAACCATGTCAAATGCTTTCGTGTAGTCCAATAACACCAAGACATTTTGGATTTTTCAAAACAAATAAAACAGCAAACTTCATCGCTATGCAGATGATACACAAATATACTGCAGCTTTGCTGTTGAAGATGTGGTTCCCTCTTTTAGTCTAATTAACAACGTTTAACATCTAAGCAGCTCATAACTTGACACTAAATGTTAACAAATCTAAAATAATATTTTTCCGGTCAAAAAACAAGCGTAATATAGCAGAAAATCTTTATCAGTTAGCATTAATTGAATGAAATGGATTAAAATTTGATTTCCCATAATAAGAAATTATGTTCAAAATCATATAGTATTATCAAACAAATATATCCTCAAAGAAATATATTAACCAGTAAACTGAAAACGCTATTATGTGGTGCTCTTATAATTTTAAGAGTTTCATACTGCGCAAGTGTATATGGCTCAGCTATAATAGACAGTCTATAAAATTCTTATTACCGTTTTTCTCTAGGTATACGAACATTTGATCGTATCAGCCATGTCTACAAAGACAATTGTAAAATGAATATGGAGAATCTCAGTAAATACCAAGGTGTGAGTTTAATTCATAAATTTTCGCGAACTAGAAACCAGTATATATTTTAAATAACAAATTTGAAAACATCAATAACTTGGCTATCAGAGATCGACAATTATTAGTTATACCTAAGTACTTTACATCTCTCTACAAAAAGAGCTTCTCTTATACTGCTGCCAAATTATACAATAATCTTCCACATGAATTTCTGAGTTATACCGTGAATAATTTTAAAAAGAAGCTGAAATCGCGGTTACATAGTGGTATATAGTCACTCCTTCACCACTCTGACAGCCAATCTACCTTTATAGTTTTGACCTATATTGGTGACAATAATAATAATAATAATAATAATAATAATAATAATAATAATAATAATAATAATAACAATTACCCTCATTAAACAGTATATAAAGTTTGCAAACAAAAAGCCTTAAGAGAATAAAGGGCTACATCAGCTTGCCCCTTAAAGAAGCAGCTGCTAGAGCCGAAAAAAAACAAACAAATTTGAAGAATTCTATAATAATGCAAATGGCTATTAAGACATTGATAATTAATAATGTTTTGATATTAAGAAATATAGCGAAGAATAGTAAGTAGAGAAATGCAAATTTAGAGTGAGAAGAGAAAGCGTGGGACAAGAGAAGAGAAAAGGGAGATCAGGAGATATGTTTTCTATGATATCTGAGACAGTAAATCAGTTTTAAGGTTCCTCTTAAATGTAGCTACCGAGAGAGAAAAGTATTTAATTTTGAATTTATTCACCAAAAAGGCAATTTGATAGGAGAATGATTTCTTAAATGATTCTTTATTGTGTGATGGTATTGTAATCAAATTAAATCTCCTAATGATTAGATTATGTACATCAGTCCGGCAACTAATTTTTAAGTGAAGACAAGGGGGGCTTTTATATTTTATGATCTTGTAAAAAAAGGAAGTAGAGTGCAAGGTACGCCTCTGAGCCATATTCAACCATCCCAGTTCAGGTAGTTTGTGGGATACTCTTTATGTACCCCTTATGCTAAATATCAGTCTCAGGCAAGAATTCTGAGCTTTTTGAAGTTCCACACTATCAAGAAATGGACCATATACCATATCAGCAAAGTTGAAGTGGAACAACACCTATGGGAGTAAATTATTTTTAACATTGAATATGCTTTTCTTAGGCACAGAGTAATGTGCCCTCTAAACTTAAGTTTAGAGTCAACCACTAAGCCCAAATCCTTCACGGAATCTCTAATTGATATTATATTGTCCCCTAGTTTGAGCTTAATATTATTTTCTAATACGTTTCTGTAGGACTCACTACCCAACAATATAGCCGTCAATTTACTAGGGTTTATCTTGAACAAGTGATCTTCAGAAGTTTTGAGAAGGCTATTCAATCAGTTTATTATAAGTGCTGACAGATCAAGTTTAAAATAGGCATAAATTTGAGTGTCGTCAGCATAAAGATGATATTGACAATAACTTAGCGACTTCATGAAATTAAAAGTATATAGGCTATACAATAATGGACCCAAATACTACCCTGGGGCACTCCTGATGTAATTGTAACTGTATCTGATATGTTCCCGTCCAAAGTCACGCGCTGCATCCTTTCAGATAAAAAAGAATTTATTAATGCATAGGCCGGTTGCTCTAATTCAATATATTCAGAATAGCCACTAGTATCTCATGATTAACCATGTCAAATGCTTTCATGTAGTCCAATAACACCAAGACAGTAGCATTTCCCGCATCCTGTTCCCTGATGATATCATCCACAAGATCAGTTAATGTTGTGGAACAACTGTACCCGGTTCTAACCCTGACTGTCTAGGGAGATGATATTTTTGGCAAAAACGTAGTCAGCGATTGCCTTTTCCAAAAGTTTAGAGAGGGTCGGTAAAAGCGAGATTGAACGTAGTATGATACCTTTATCTATTTTTTAAAAACGAATTGTGGCACAATCTACCTGAAGAGGTTTTACCAATTCTACTAACTTCAGGCGGGCCAAAAATTATATAACAAGGAGGACTTAAGTTCCTTATAGCAACCTCAGATCCCAATGTTAAAGCTTTTGGTTAAGCGGCTACTTCGGTTCATACATAAAAAAAGATAATAATTCCATAAAAATACCTGTTACGTGTTCTTTGAAGTGATTCATTTACAGCAGCAGTGTTGAAAATTTTCCAGGGGTAATGCAAGAAGTATGACAAGCAAGTTATGAGTAATAGTGATCATCAGTCTCAATAAACATGTTTGCGTACAAGGTGTTATTTTCCGCAAATCGTTTATTGCACATTATATTTGTTATGTATTGCGAGTTTTTGGTGAATAAAAAATACAACAAATATTGATTGATTTGTGTCTAGATTTTGTTTGTCAAATATGTTACGCGTACAAATTTCTTCAGTCATTTATATTCCTCATTCTTACTAGTAAAACCTAATGACTTTTTCCAGAATCCCAAAACGAGATTACCACTTGCTTGGAAGTTGCTTTCGGTGACAACGCAAAAGTAACATAACTGACGTCGAAGTTCAGTTGATGGTGGGTTGCTTTTAAGCTTTGCTTTCCTACGGCTGGGTGAACAGCCCAGTTTAATTTAATTAGATTGATTATAGAAAATGCTGGTCTAAACTAGTTTCCTAAGTGTGAACTTTCAAATGCCATTGGTTTCTCAAACCGTGTATGAACTGCTTTCTGTTGCAGTTCAATGTCTCGTAGTACTACTGTACCTTGACGGACAAAGACGTCATAGTGGTCATCCGAGTTCGATGAATGGCCGAGTTCTGCCAAAGAGCCGCTCATTTCGGCTGGTCGGAGTCCAGATCACCGAGGACTTGATCTGGCATGAACACATCTCGTCAATAGCGGCAGCTACTGGAAAAAACTAAGCTATTTGTTTAGGGCTAAGAAGTACTTTTCTCCGCATACAAAGCCCAGATAAGGCCTCGCTTCGAGTATTGCTCACAAGTTTGGGGTGCTGCCGCCCATTATTTATGCTCGATGCTTTTCAGAGGAAAGCTGTCCGAGTTGTCGATGACTCTTCTCTAACGGAAAGTATCGCACGACGGGCCGTCGCGTCGGCGATCTAACTCCCTTCTGCCTCTCCACTAACGAACTTTGCTCCTCAGAACTCTCCTTCGTGATGCCGCCACGCGATGTGCCTGCCAGACAGAATCGCCTGACTTCGGCTTCCGATCCTAACCGTTTCGAACTTCGTCCATCCAGCACTTGCAGATACGACCACTCCTCTATCCCTAGGATATCGAAATTGTGGAACAATCTAGTTGAGGAGGCCTTTACCAGTTTTAATAACCTTAGGCAGTCTAAAAATAGGAATAACAAAGTTTCCTAAAGCTCCTCATAGCAGCCTGGATGCACTGGTATTTAGGCTTCTGCCTGCATGGCTCCTCCTATGTAAAATATTGTTAATCGATTTTTCAAAAATGCAAGAACCGATATTAAACTTTCGAACTGCAGAAAAGAGCCCTGTTTCACTTTTGTATGTTTTTCAATTTATCGGTTCCTACTCGAATGCTTTTAATAATACTTATCCCTTCAAAAGCAGTTATACTCGTATACCCCATTTTAAGAGTGTAACTGTGCATAAATTTATCTTTAGTGAAATGCTACACGTTATGCTTTCCCTTACACATCTGAACGAAGTTAGTTCTTTGCCTGAAATAACAACACGAATTAGAAATAACAGTTTTATAGCTGTTTCACACCTTAAAATAAAAATTAACTACATCCGTTTCCTTGGAATGAAGACATCAGTCTCTAGAAACTTCACACAGGAACGTTAAAGTGTCGAATGTTTATCCATTTGCAATAAAGTCTGATTTGAGAATATGTAGGTCAAAGTTTTGAAAAATGTATATGCTCATTAAGTTTCGAAATACGATCACGGTATCGATATGAGAAGTTTAATATACAGGTGTCCCGAAAAAAGTGTGCAATATTCTACCAGCGGTTTCTAGAGCTTAAAATAGGAAGAAAAGTTTATATAAACATACGCAGACAAACGTCCGTAAGGGCGCTACGGTCTTTTAAAGGGGCTCCCCTGAAGATGGTTTTTTCCTTAATATCTCCGAAACGTGTTGAGATAAAGACATAAAATTTGGTATTCTATCCTAGTTTTTTATGCTGGATTTAAAATATTAACAATTTTAGACAGTTTTGTTTGGAAGCGTATGTTACAGGGACGGACTCAGTTTATTTTAGCCCAAAATTTTTGTGTGATTCTATTTTTGAAATTCAATTTTAGAATTTCAAAATGTAGAGTTTTCTACATAAAAAAGGTACTCTTATTAAATATCGATAAATTGTGCCATTTTTGAATAAAATCAAACTAAAAAATTTGTCACATGATAGGAAATGTACTGCGAATTTAAATGAATTGCTGATTATACACAGTTAGCCATGACTGCAAACAAAAGTTGTTTTGATTTGTTATGAATTGTTTTGACGTTAAGCTGACATTGTTAACAGTGTAAAATTACTAGATTAAAATCAAAATTTTTATGAAATCGATTTAAAATGCCAAGATTTACAGACAGAGAACTGACTGACATGCATTTTGTGTACGGGTTTTGAAATGGCAGTTCATTGGCAGCCGTAAGACAATATCAAAGAAGATTTCCCAATCGCATAGTACCTGGACGTCGAATGTTAACTGATATTCACCGGAATTTGTCAAACCATGGAAGTTTTCAGCGCATACAGGGCTCAGGAAGGCCACTGGGAAATCATCGTATGGATATTGCTTTAAATATGTTTGAAAATAATCCTCAAATAAGCATACGAAATGTTTCAGAAATTATGGATATACCTCGATCAGTAGTAAGAAAAATTTATGAATACCTATTTGATAGTTATCCTAAAATAATAATTTTAGATAGGAAGAATGACAAGAATGCAAGGATTACATCCTTATCATTTTAAACGGGTGCAGCATGTAACGGAGGCAGATTTTTTTACCACGAATCGAGTTTTGCCAGTGGATATTAGCAAATGAAAACACTATTCCTAGAATATTATGGTCGGATGAGTCAATATTTACTAGGAATGGTGCTTTTAATTTCCATAACATGCATCACTGGTCATATGAAAATCCAAAAGTTGTTCGCCGTTCAAATTTCCATCATAGATTTTCATTGAACTTATGGGCAGGAGTAATTGGGGGTGGTTAGGCCGATGAGGTCCTATAGCGTGGCCGCCACATTCACCTGACCTATATCCATTGGATTTCTATTTTTGGGGGTCATTAAAAGACCTAGTTTACTCGACTGAAGTAAATACTCAAGAAGATTTACTCCAAAGAATCCATCAGGCTACAAATGGAGTAAGAAGAAAAATGTTTTCCACTTTTCGGGCTAGGCAATCATTAGTTCGTCGAGAGAGACTCTGTATCCAACAAAATGGGAATTTATTTGAACGCTTATTGTAAAGCTAGTTTTTAAGTATATCCAACTGTATGTCTTCTTTTTTAAAGAAATTTCAATTTCGTTCGTAGAAAAAATGTATTCTTTGGTTTTGCCTAAATGTTAGCTATGTTGCAATAGAAATATGTATTTATGTAATATTTACCAATTATTAAATTAGTTTTTTCGTTGCCATGGCTAATTATTCAGCAATGTATTCAAATTCGCAGTACATCTCCTATCATGTGACAAATTTTTTAGTTTGATTTTATTCAAAATGGCACAATTTATAGATATTAATAAGAGTACCTTTTTTATGTAGAAAACCCTACATTTTGATATTCTAAAATTGAATTTCAAAAATAGAATCACACAAAATTTTTGGGGCTAAAATAACCTGAGTTCGTCCCTGTTACATACGCTTCCAAACAAAACTGTCTAAAATTGTTAATATTTTTAAGTCCAGCATAAAAAACTAGGCTAGAATACCGAATTTTATGTCTTTATCTCAACACGTTTTGGAAATATTAAGGAAAAACCATCTTCAGGGGTGCCCCTTTAAAAGACCGTAGCGCCCTTAGGGGACTTTCGTCCTATTTTAAGCTCTAGAAACCGCTGGTAGAATATTGCATACTTTTTTCGGAAAACCTGTATACCCAGAAGTTAGGAAATTCCTTAGTTGGGTCCCGATCGTCGAACAAGCATAATTACCGAGATAATTCAAAAGTTCCATAGTAGTGGTGGACCCGAAACCTGACAACTAGGACACTCTACTCTACATATAGACCAGGACATGTAGAGTTTTCTGAAAAATGGCGTCAAATAGTTTGACTCTGCGCTTTTAATGCAACGCCGTCATCAGGTTTAGCACAAGTTAGACCATTTGAGAAAAAAAAAAATAGTTACGAGCCTGTATAACAGAGAAACTAGAATGATCAAATTAGTCAATCAAGCCCAAGCGTGGACGGTCCGGTAGTACCGTCAATCTGTCATCGTCGCCGCTCCCCCATACTTGATTGCACGACGCATCAGGCTAGGCAGCGCGGCACTGTGGCGTTGATGCCAGGACACTCATCGAGACGGCGCACCCGCCGGTGAACCCAGAGAGTAGATGCAGAAATGCATATCGAAAACATTTCTATATCATTCAGTTTTAAGAGGAATTATGTGGCAGAATTACGGGAGTTGAGGGTATTGGCAAACTAACATCAAAAAAATTGAAGTATACCCTCCTCCACCCCTGCAATTCCAACCGCCAATTCTTACATCTCGAAAAATGTTTCTGAAAATAAATCAAGGCCTCTAAAATGTTAAAAACGAAGTTTCACCGATTTTTGTTACTATTTCGTTTTATGCTCCTAGTTGCACCGCCAATGTATCGATTGTCAAAATCTGCAAAGTTTATCCGTCCTTGGCATAGTGGTCTCTTATGTGGAAGTATTATCAACATCCAGAGATACTCTCCTAGTCATAGATGGTCCAGGGCGGATCGATAAACCAATAGACAGACCGATGAACATCCAAAAGCGTAATAGTCGATTTTTTTCGCGATTGCATTACTTTCTCGCCAGTGGAATATGAAATAAAATTGTATAAGCGGAGTTTAAACAAAATATATTGTTATACAACAAAGTTATAGGTTGTTCATCTAAAACTTTCCAATTTACCATGAAGATTGCCTAACACAGTTTGCCCATATATTCCAAAAATTGTCAAGTGTTGAGAAAACCGGTTCAGAGGAAAGTTGAGCAGTGTGAAAGGATCTTCAAAGTGAGCCCGTATCTATTTTGCTGGAGTGCTTAATTTCTTATTCCAAAAATCGCCGATTCTCAAACTGAGTTTTTTCAAAAAGTACGTAGCAATACCAATAATGGCCAAAACTTAAAGCATCAGACTCCAAAAAAAAAACATAAATGCGTATCCTTTTCTATGAATATCTATAATTGCCCCTAATTTTTTAGTTTACTATTTTCTAGAGCAATCCAGTGTTGCAGCAAATTGGGCATACTATACGAGGTCTCATATTAAAGGTATTTTCATCCTCTTAACTCTTCTGTAATCCACTGGGCCGATACTACATAGTTTTTTCAATGTACAGCAGAAAGTGATTTTTCCAACTTTGTCGCCTAATAAAAAATTTACCCAGCAAAATTTTTCGTACCTCAAGACAGAAGACCTTTCGATTTACATTCAAGGATATAATTCGGAAACAAATTCCGTCTTACAATTCTTTCTATTTTTCTCTTGTTGAAGAACTAGCTGCAACGAAGCGATGCACCCATTCAATTTTGCACCAATCTGATGCGTAAAACATGCGTGGCTCGAAATGTTACTTCCGAGGCTGGGATTTGAACCCGTGAGCCTTCGATCGGCAACGTTATAATAATAATAATAATAATAATAATAATAATAATAATAATAATTTATTTCCATAAGGTAAATAAGCACTTTGATAGCACAATTGTACAATTAACATCAAGAAAACTATGTACAATTAAAATATTCATTCAGTGAATAAAATGCCTCTTCTATTTTGTAAGCTTCCCAAGTATTTTTGAATCCATGCGTATGTACAGGCAAAGCATTAAAAAATTGTTGAAGTACTATCTGCAAGATGTAATCTAGAGAAATTTCAATGCTGTTCTTAAAATTCGTTCTGGCATATGAAAACCTCGACAGATTTCGACGAGTGAAACCACAATATTATGCTGTATTTATTGTACTATAGATTGCACGTAAGCAAAGTAAACCATTTTCAAAACTTCAGTACTAACTTGATCTCTAATACTGTGTATTAAATAGCAGGCAGAGTTCATTTTCGATAGCACTGCTGTTATTTGTTCTGTCCACTTCAATGAATGGTCTACTTTCACACCTAGAAACTGTGCAGTGTTCGTTTAAATCATGGTTTTTTCCGTTTAATTTCACATAAACTGATTGGTAGAGTCGTTATTGAAGTATACAATGTTCGTTTTATCTATGTTCAAATGTAGTATGTTGTTATTATTTTTGAGACAACTGCTCTATGTTTTTATCAGCTACCATACTCTCAATATATCATCAGCGTACATGAATAACGAAGTTAAGTTAATAGATTTGGATAGATCATTTATGTATATTAAACATAAAATTGGTCCAAAGATTGAGCCCTGTGGAACCCCCATACTTGTTATCGCTTCTTTCGAATAACACAATTAACCATTTTCAGATTTAATACTGACTACTTGAGAACGATTGCTTAAATACGATCTCATTAGGCCATTGGCGATTCCTTTGATTCCATAGGGTTCCAGTTTAAAAGAAGTATCCCATGATTTATCGAATGACAGGCTTTGGATAGGTCAAAGTACACCCCGGTTACTTTTTCACATGTAGATTAGATTCAATAAAAAAGGATAACAGAGTCTATTGTGATTATTCTTTAAAATATTTAGGATAAAATAGATAGTAGAGCAACCAGTCTGTAGTCTTTCAATCCTTTTTCGGATACTGGAATAATTTTATTGGGGAACGTGCCAGTTATCAAACATTCAGCTATGATAACAGATATAGGGTGACAGATAATGTCAGCAACTTTTTTCACTACATTTGTAGGGATCTCATCCATGCCTGTTGAATATTTTGGTGGTAGCTGTCTAATTACATCATATACTTCTTGTGCAGTTGTAGGTTTGAGAAACAGACTTTTCGTACGTAATCTTTTAGTTTAATATTCTTAGGTTGATTATTCCTGTCAGTTCTATGGCTTGTATTAGACAAACGGTCTGCAAGTGCGTTAGCTCGACCATAGTGTTTGAAGTCGGTTACAATCGTCCTGACCTAGCATCTTAATGGCCAAAGGATATCCTGCGCATATCCTGCTAGATTTTGTTATGAAAACATCTTTATTAAAAGGATGTTTCACCTCCGTTATCGCCCTTCAGTTTAGCTTGTTGTATAGCTTAACTAGGTTTTTTATTTTCAGCAATGGATTCGCTCACATAACTATAGGCAACTCACAACATACAGTCCCCGTCTAAGAATTTCAAAGCCAGCCAGGATGACAAAGCATCACCATATTGACGTCGCGGAAACGGTCCAAGATCACCGAAACTTGCTCGACTGGTCGGTGACCAATGAGACTGGAGGAGTCCAACATCACCTGCCAATCAGCATGCGGTTCAATGATGGACACAGATTGAGTATAGCTGTGTACAGTGTACTCATGGTGTTTTCCGCCGTTGCTAACATAACCGTTTTGGTGCTGTTGGCTAAAAGAAGAAAGCAATCGCCGAGTAAGATCAACACGATGTTGATGCATCTGGCGATAGCGGACTTACTGGTGAGTATCTTTTCTGTCAACAGTTGTTCATACTGAGCTACCGCACTGGGTTTTGTCGTCAAATTGATTACATTGCGATGTCTCCTAAAGCTTACTGTCTGAATACAAAGTTTCTCTGAGACTGTCACAGTGTTGTAATAACGTACGTCCTAGAAGTTTTGGCACAAAATTCATTGGCTCTAATATTTAAAACACAAAATAACATCTAGTTCCGTTTGGAAACAAAGGTTTAATTGCTTACTTTTCTGTCAATTGACATTTATTTATTTCAAAGTTTTCGCTTTAAGATGTATAAATTATAAATGAGTATCTACAAGTTGGTTGGGATGGTACCCGAATCTGAAATCTGTCGAATATTCCAAAATGAAAACATTTAACGCTGAAGTATTTAGCGAACAATAGCGGAGTGCGAGCAGGGTATGCCAGGTCTGAATCTCATAAAAAGTGGATGACCATGTGTATTTACTGTGCGAAGGTCAGAGAGATTGGTCAGAAGAGCAAAAATCAGGTTGGAATGTCAACAAGAAGACTGGCTCGTCAATGCAGCTACTGTAAGAGTACGATATCGTTGGAATTGAGGAGCATGGTCTTAATATCAAAAGAGACTTGAGCGCTCCAAATACTTCCAAGGGCCAATGAAAAAATCATTATTTTAGATGACGTAGTAGTATTACACACACACAAAGTATTACACTTTGAGTAATTCTGAAATGAAGGGAAACGACTGATTTTAAACGGACAACGCAGAGAAATGCCCTGACAATGTTAGAAATTTGCAGATCTGGTTCGCAATTTCTAACAGGGGTGTATCCCAACCTTTTGTGGGAAGAGTGAGGGGTGAAGCTTTGAATAGACAGAGCTATATTGATAACTGCAGTTCCAAATTGCTTCAGTTTGTCTACGAACATCATGCTAATGACCTTATCATGTTTTGGCCAGACCTAGCATCATGACATTACTCAAGAGATACCCAAAGCTGCTTTGCCAACACAACATACATTTTGTTCCTAAAACGATAATCCTGTAAACTTGCCGCAGGCTCCCCCAATAGAAGATTTTTGGGATTTACTGTCTAGGAAGGTTTATCATGGAGGCTGAGAAGTCCAAAATAAAGAACAATTAAGACGGGAAATTGAACTGAATTCCGTCCAGGACCTCATGAGAGACATCCAAAGAAAGTTGTGTCTGGTAGAGCAGAATGGGCTTTTCCACACAATTCGATAGTATAGTTTAGTTAAGTGTTGTAAGTTGTAATTTATGATGACTATTTAGTGTTTAAATAAATTTCTTTATTAAAATAAAATCCGATATAATGGGTGTCCCGAAAAAAGTGTGCAATATTCTACCAGCGGTTACTAGAGCTTAAAATAGGAAGAAAAGTTTATATAAACATAAGTCGACAAGGGCCTTTTAAAGGGGCTCCCTGAAGATGGTTTTTCCTTAATTTTTCCGAAACGGGTTGAGGTAAAGACATAAAATTTGGTATTCTAGCCTAGCTTTTTATGCTGGATTGAAAAATATTAACAATTTAGACAGTTTGTTTGGAAGAGTGTGTAACAGGTACAAACTCAGGTTATTTTAGCCCCAAAATTTTTGTGTGATTCTATTTTTGAAATTAAATTTTAGAATTTGGAAATTTAGGATTCTCTACATAAAAGGTACTCTTCTTGAATATCAATAAATTGTGCCATTGTTGAATAAAATCAAACTAAAAAATTTGTCACATGATAGGAAATGTACTGCGAATTTAAATGAATTCTTGAATAATTAGCCATGGCAACGAAAAAACTAATTTAATAATTGGTAAATATTACATAAATACATATTTCAATTGCAACATAGCTATGATTTAAGCAAAAACAAAAGAAATAAATTTTTTCTACGAATGAAATTGAAATTTGTTTAAAAAAGAAGACATACAGTTGGATATACTTAAAACTAGCTTTACAATAAGTATTCAAATAAATTCCCATTTTGTTGGATGCAGAGTCCCGCTCGACAAGCTAATGATTGCGTATCCCGAAAAGTGGAAAACTTTTTTCTTCTTATTTCATTTGCAACCTGATGGATTCTTTGAAGTAAATCTTCTTGAGTATTTACTTTAGTCGAGTAAACTAGAAAAATAGAAATCCAATGGATTTAGGTCAGGTGAACGTAGCGGCCACACTATAGGACCTCCTCGGCCTGACCACCTGTCTGAAAAATTGACATTCAACTATTTCGAACATTGCGTCCAAAATGTGCAGGAGCGCCACCATGTTGAAAAAACATATTTTCTTGAAACTGCTGGTGCACATCCAATGGTATTATATCCATGAGCTCATTCTGAAGAAAGTTCAGATACACCTCTGAATTAAGACGATTGGGAAGTACAATAGGCCCAATTACTTGATCCCCAATTACTCCTGCCCATAAGTTCAATGAAAATCTATGTGGAAATTTGTACAGCGTACAACTTTTGGATTGTCATCGGACCAGTGATGAATGTTATGGAAATTAAAAGCACCATTCCTAGTAAATATGACTCATCCGATTATAATATTCTAGGAATAGTGTTTCATTGCTAATATCCACTGGCAAAACTCGATTCGTGGTAAAAAGTCTTCCTGTCCTTCCTATCTAAAATTATTATTTTAGGATAACTATCAAATAGGTATTCATACATTTTCTTACTATTGATCGAGGTGTATCCATAATTTCTGAAACATTTCGTATACTTATGTGCGAATTATTTTCAAACATATTTAAAGCAATGTCCATACGATGATTTCCCAGTGACCTTCCTGAGCCCTGCATGGGCTGAAAACTTCCATGTTTTGACAAATTCCGGTGAATATCAGTAAACATTCGACGTCCAGGTTACTATGCGGTTGGGAAATCTTCTTTGGTATTCTCTTACGGCTGCCAATGAACTGCCATTGCAAAACCCGTACACAAAATGCATGTCAATCATTTTAAATCGATTTAATAAAAATTTTGATTTTAATCTAGTAATTTTTACACTGTTAACAATGTCAGCTTAACGTCAAAATAAGTCATAACAAATCAAAACAACTTTTTTTGCAGTCATGGCTAACTATGTATAATCAACAATTCATTTAAATTCGCAGTACATTCCTACCATGTGACACATTTTTAGTTTGATTTTATTCAAAAATGGCACAATTTATCGATATAATAATAATTCATTATCATAACAACAGACTAGTTTTTGAGAGGTTTTCTTTCAATTTAATTGACTTGACAAGCTTAGCATCTATAATCAGTCATATTGGTTCCAATGCATCTGGTAATGACGGAGTTACGTTGCGAATGTTAAAATTATGCTATCCCGCTATAAATCTTTATTTGTTGCATATTATCAATCTATGCTTAGAGAGAGGCTATTTTCCAAGCGCGTGGAAAACAGCAATGGTAAAACCACTCGCTAAAACCTCGAATCCTTTGTCATTTGACGACCTACGACCGATAAGTCTTTTGCCTCTTCTATCCAAAATACTGGAACGCGCAGCTTATATCCAGATTTACGAGTACTTAGACAAAAATAATATAAAGTGTTCATCAATCGGGTTTTAAAAAAAATCATAGCACTACTACGGCTTTAGTGGACTTGATCGATGGCATAATTCCGCGCTTGACAATAAAACTTGTGCTCTTGTCCTTTTAGATTTCTCGAAGGCATTTGATACACTGAATCACAAACTGCTTGTAGCCAAATGTCATTACTATGGCTTTGATGATCTTGCTTGTAAGCTCATCAAGTCATATTAAGTGATCGGTCGCAAGTGGCTGTGATTGATGGTCAGATGTCTTTGCCAAATAAAGTTCAGTTCGGAGTACCTCAAGGCTCCGTATTAAGCTCCATTGCTTTTTTGTTATACACCGCGGATCTTCAAGATACTGTCAAGCACTGTCATGTGCAATTCTTTGCCGATGACACTAAGGTAAAGTATGATTTTCCAGCCTCACGCTACTCTGAAGCCCAAGACCAAATCAATGAAGATTTGTCAAGTATTAGCCGCTATTGCAAGTTACATAACCTCAAGCTCAACCCATCGAAGTGTAAAGCTTTGCTATTTGGTAATATCAAAATAAGAGCAAATCTTATAAGCAAAATTGACGTTCAAATTGAAGGAAAAATCATCCGTTATTCAGAATGTGCCAAAAGTTTGGGCTACATTTAGATGAAGACTGAGGTTTGAAAAACACTTACAGCACGTTTTGAGGACAATGTTACGGTTCGCTCCGGCTTCTATTGCAAACAATTGCATCACTGGTAAGCAATTGAAAAAACAGCTATGTGAAAGCTTGGTATTGTCTAAGATTTCGTATGGGCTAATAATTTATTACCCCTGCCTAACTGCTGCGAATAAAAGACGTCTACAGATAATGCAAAATACTTGTAGTAGGTACATAAATAATTTGAGGAAATTTGATCATATATCGCATACGTATTCTGACCTCAATTGGTTAACTATAGATAATCTATACAAATATTCTGTTATAAGTTCTGTTCATCGTATTTTACTATCCGCATCACCCCCATACCTGTTTGAAAAATTTATTACCAGATCCAGCACGCATAATATTAACACAAGGCATCAGGCTTTCTTTATACTGCCAGTCCACCGTACTGTTTTATATTCAAGAACTTTTATTTACAATGCCGTTAAATATACAACAAGTATTAATTTTCATTTTAAAATATTGTGAATATTAAAACCTTTAAATTAAAATTGAAGTCCGATCTTCTCTCGCAAACATGAATTGCCACTTATATTTATTGGTTATGATGGTTGATTTTTTAAAAAAACACCCTTTGATCACAGTTTTGTTGGTTTAAAACAAACCGATTTAAATGTATGTACCATAGTTAATGTCATCCATTTCTATGTAATTTCGTATAAATTAATCAAAATGGGGTTAGGTGGAGAATAGCTCACGCTAAACCTCGCCCCTCGTAATGTACTAAATGTTTAGTGCAATAAGACCCTTTATATTATTATTATTATTATTATATTCAATAAGAGTACCTTTTATGTAGAAAACCCTAAATTTTAAAATTCTAAGATTGAATTTTAAAAATAGAATCAACAAAAATGTTGGGGCTAAAATACCTCAGTCCGTCCCTGTTACATACGCTTCCAAACAATACTGTCTAAATTGTTAATATTTTTAAATCCGGCATAAAAAACTAGGCTAGAAATACCAAATTTTATGTCTTTATCTCAATACGTTTCGGAAATATTAAGGAAAAACCATCTTCAGAGGAGCCCTTTAAAAGACCGTAGCGCCCTTAGGGGACGTTTGTCGACCTATGTTTATATAACTTTTCTTCCTATTTGAAGCTCCAGAAACCGCTGGTAGAATATTGCATACTTTTTTCGGGACAACACTGTATATTTTGCGCCAAAACTTTTACGACATACGTTATCAGAATCAGCTTCCTGGAGTTGTCAGGCTGACAGATGGAATGTCTCACTAGCATAAGTAAGGTATGGTACGTGAGTTTTGAGAAAAAATGTAATAGGCCTAATCAACAAAATATCCAAATTGTATTAAAATATTAATGGCGATTTTTAATTATACATCTTCTGGTAACGTCCTCAATAGCACGCATTTTGTTTATATTTGTCTCATCTGCCGTTTCCGAATTTTTACAAAAATGCGATCCACGCAATTGTTCATTTTTAGCTTCCCATCCGTTGACATAAGCTTTCAATACATTAACGGCCGAAATCATTAGGTATTGTGGTACATTTAGGGGCTTATCGTCTCTTGATACATAATTAACGTTACTCTGTTCCAAACGTAGCTCTCCTGGCGGAATGACACGAATAAATGTTGGGCCAAAATGATATATTGTCGTTCTGGTTATGGTTGTTAATAAAGTTAGACATTGCTGGTAAGCATGTTTGGGTATAAATCTCGACGTCCACAACTTCTCCTCGAACTCGCCCGATTTGTGGCGCTGAAACCAAAGCCTCAGAAATCGTGCAAAGACCAGAACCTTGTGAGCTTTCACCTGTGTTTTTAAATTTAACTTCATTTTTTCATCATCCATTATAATCACACGGTTTTCCAGGTTTTCTTTCGAGTTATGCTTGAGTGTTTTATTTAACTTCCTTTTTATTTCGGAAATGCACGTCAGTTCTGAACAAAGCCATCAGCTCGGTTTTTGTACGATACCGTCAAGCGGCAACCTAGCTATCGATAACACATTTCAGTATTGAGCACTTTATACCAATTTATTAATTCTTTTTGTAATGTCTTCCAGTTTTCAGCGAATAAATGCAAGCTGTATCTTCGTCACAGTGTCATGTTGCGCTACAACTGGTTGCCTAGCTCTGATCTCTGAACAAGTTCATAACTTCAGTTTTCTGTAACCGTTCAACTAAGCTGTAGATATTCTTGCGAATTTCATATTTGAGCTACATTTGAACATGATTATTGAAACAAGTCGTCGTTTATCATGACACGACTCGTTACCTGCTTCACAGTACCTAGAACAGACACAACAATCGGATTAAAACTTGTTCTAGATGTTATTAATTACTATTCTTGAATTGAAATTTTAATAATTTAAGTATCAATTGATGTCAAGGTTTCAAGCGACTAGCCTTCTTGTTTAAAAGCGTTGTCCAAAAATTTGGAATTTGTGTATGTGTAAAAGAAAATTAATTATTTTTTGCAATTTGTGGTTTCTCATTGGAGAGGTTGAACTATGGCATATAAGAATGGAACACAATATCACTCAAATGACTGGAAGGTTGGACCGACAGCACCTCTTCCCATTAACCCAATTTTCATGTATTTTTTGATTATATGGGCTTGAGTTGTTTATTTTTGACAACGGAATCGTGTAGAGATCAAAGTGAATTTTCATACATGAGGCTTAACGCTTATAAGTCACTATGACCTACTGTAACTCTGAAGAGTAGACCCAAAAAACTTTGCAAAAACTCTCCTTCTTGAAATTAGAGTCCAACGAATGTTTCAGAAATTAAAAAAACAACTTATGTTTAACAAAAAATATGACCTTATTGTATACTTAAGCCACCATGAAGGCCTAAGGCGAATCTGAGGCATATGGATAAAGATAACATCCAGAGCCAAGAGAAAAATTCTCTTGGGACGCAATTCAAACTCGCCCAGCTGACAACGGCCAAATTCGATTATACTTTGACAGCAATATTATAGAAGAATGTACACCTATAATTCTGCCGTGAAAATAGTGGTTGCTTGTTGCAATTACAAACTCGACCTCCAACATGACTTCTTAAGTCAGGGCTTTTTTGATTTCCTGAAACTATGTTTCATCAACCCTTTTTCAGAAAAAAGCATGGTTGTCGTGTTCTTTTCAGACGTAAATCATAAATACAGGTGATAAGCTTGATTTAGAACAGAATGAGGTTTATGAAAATGGGGTGACAGCCTCCTAAATCAACCCTTAAATGAAAACATTTTCAGCTACGTCTTTTATGCTAAGAAATTGCTTAAAAGTTTAGCGTTGAAACATTATACCAATTGTAACCTTGAAATGCAGCCTGACCTTGACCAAGGTGAAAACAAAGCAAGTTTTGTACAATACCCAGGTGAGACGTAGCCCCGAGTACTACTTACTTGTTACTGTTCAGAGGGGGCTGTTGAACTGATCTATGGACAGTCCCGGGACCCTTTGCACCAACGAGCAGTCGGAGATCTTTGTATAGTTTTGTATAATGCCCAGAGGAGACCCAGCCCTGAGTACTACATGTTTGGGGTGCTGGCACCCCGACTATATTGCCCATACTCGATGCTGTTCAGAGAGGAGCTGTTGAACTGATCTATTGACAGTCTAGAAACTCTTTTCCACCAACGAGCAGTCGGAGATCTTGCTCTCTTCTTCATCCTATGTCAACAGCTCTCTTCCAAGATGCCCGCGCATTGTACCCACCAGACGGACCCTCCAGGCTTTCTGCTTCCTAACCCAACTAGTTCGAACTTCGTACATCGAGAACTGGCCTGTACGAGCGCTTCTTTGTTCCTAGGGTATCGAAGTGGAACAACTGCTTAAGGTCACTTTTGCCAGTTCTGCTAACCGTAGATGGTTCAAAAATTGGATTAACTAGGTGCCTTTAAGTTCCTTATAGCAGTCGGTACCTCGGTATTTAGGTTCTGCTTGCCAGACTGCTCCAGTATGTTTAAAAAAATGCTGGTGAACGACCAGTTGACCTAATATTCAAAATGCAACCTAATGTAAAATCTCAACTCCTATACGAAGCCGCAATCAAAATGGTGGTCGCTATTTGAATTTCAAATCTAGCTCTGACATCGTCATCTAGATCATACCGAGGTCATCGACAAACTGCCTATTTGATAACCTAGAACTTTGCTTGAGCTTTTTCGATGTTCGGTGAAATATGAAAGTAGTTACTAACTTGTTATCAAAATCATTATCTGTTTAATTGAAACTTGTTTCAACTGTTAAATGACGTCGTGGTATCGTTCAATACCTAATTAGTACACATTCACTTTAATTAAGCGCTATTGCGCTCCTGCAAAGCTGATAGTTTGTAGGTACGCCTCCATCAAGAAGCTCCTAATTGGTTCTATTATGCTTACAATTATGTACCCGTATTTTAGGCTACTGTCTTCAGAAAATCGATCATGATACCTCTTTGGAACTTTACCACTAAAAGCATAATCTGGCACAAGCATTCTGAAACTGTACCAGTTTGTTTCACAAATGCTCAAATTGTAAAGCTACACTTTCGATTGGACTTTATTTAAAGGCTACACTTTTGATGTTAACCGAACTGGCATTCAGATATAATTTGAATGATTGAAGTGAAAGTCCATTTTCAAATTGGATATTTTGCATTTTTCCAGGTGACTTTCCTGATGATGCCTCGAAATAGCGTGGGCATCGACTGTCCAATGGAAGGCTGGAGACATCATGTGCCGGATCATGATGTTCTTCAGGACTTTCGGACTATATCTCTCTAGTTTCGTCCTTGTATGTATAAGTGTTGACAGGTAAGATATAACACAAGTAGAATTTAAAGGTTGCATCCAGACTGAAGACATACATTTTATGGAAAATAATGTCAAGTAGATTGATTCTATTAGTCTCCACTTTTATAAAACGTTCAAGGTCAACATTTGGAAATATAGAGCCGTAGAGACTCATTTGAGCACAATTTGAAAGATCTTCATACCATTTGAAGATAAATGTTTTTTAAATCTCATAGTTTGCAAATAATTTCAGATTTTACGCTGTTCTAAAACCCTTACATTTGGCAGCTATAGATAGACGAGAGAAAATGTTGCTGATGAGTGCATGGATAGGGGCAGTGCTATGCAGTGCACCACAGGTAACCTAACAAATTATCTCTCAATTTCACACTCCATGAACTCTGTGAAATCGCAAACCCACTAGATGCCAAAAAACCATAACACAGAAAATACATCGTCGGTCATAGGTTCGGCCTTTGCTGAAGGTCAAAATGTACCCACGACAAATTTTTTGGATATAGGCCAGTGAATTTGAAATTTAGTTGAAACACTTTTCAAAAAGTACTATTGAATCTTATCATATTATGAATATGGGCTACTCGTAGTCTATTTTGGTTTGCTGAAATAGAGAAAATAGTCTTTACTACCAGTACTGCAGGACAAATATGCGATGAGAAGTTTTTTTTATTGTAACACGTTTTCTGTCCCTACCCTACCAGAACTAAACATTAAAAAACTAAAATTGAAATTTTGGAATAGCAAACAATTGTTTCCTTTTCTTATTTCGGTCAAACTATTTATTTACAGT
>CAVLJG010000004.1:23081689-23329776 GCA_963669975.1 Acanthoscelides obtectus
GTGGTGTTAGTCGACGTACTGTCCAACGGTTTCTAAAGGCCCATAGTTTTCATCCGTATAAAATTCACCTGGTACAAGAACCTAATGAAGACGATTTTGATCAGCGATTAGAATTTTGTGAAGATATGAGTGAACGAATTATAAACGATGAACATTTTCTATTCTAAGGCCGCTCCAGACTCACGGCGAGAAGCCCCCAGAACACCCGAGAAGCGTGAGTGTGAATGGTGTCTCGCCGTCTCGTTCTCGCGCTCGCCTGTTCTCCGATCGGTGTCGATATTTTTGACAAGAGACAAAGGCTTTCTCGGGCGAGAAAAAGGACGCTATCCACATTCTCCGTTCTCAGTGCGACGTGCGACCAACGTTATTCTTGCGACGTTAGTGGAAGTATTTTTGTTTTATTTCGTGAACTTTTTAAAATAGAAAATGTGGGACAATAACCTAGAATTGAAGTTTATAGAGTTTTTTCAAGCAGAGCCCATATTATGGGACACAAAACACCGAAATTACAAAAACAAGAATCTAAATCACGATGCGTGGGGTAGAATTGCACAATTGATGGATCTACCAATACCAGATCTCAAGAAGAAGAAGGAATCCCTTTTTGCAAGTTATCGGAAATACAGAAAGATGGTTAAAGATTCTTACCAATCGGGTGCTGGGGAAAATGAATTATACAAACCAGTATGGTTTGCATATGAGGCTTTGGATGGATTTCTGAGTGATGGACTTACTCCGAAGATAACAATAAATACGCAATCAAGGGTAAGAACTTTTCATTTATTTCAATAAACATTTTAGTACCTATTGTACAGTAAAAATATGTAAATTGAAAAATTATAGCTTTTTCTCAATATACATTGGAAAAATAATTTTTGAACTTATGTCGTACTTGCCTTGCATTGGCAGCTGCTCGGCGTGCTATTGGTGGTATATTTTGAATAGCATTAGTGCTTGAATTATCTATACGCCATGTCCCATTCTGAATAAGAGTGTCGTTATCATCGTAAACATCAACAGTGCCTTGTGGGGAACACATTTGTGATGAAGTATTGCTTTTTATTAAATAATTATGTAATAATATACAAGTCATGGTGATAACAGAAGCTTTCTCGGGGCAGAGCTCAATTGGCCTTTTAAATATTCGAAACTTTGAGGACAATATTCCAAATGTATTCTCTACGACTACGCATGATCCAGATAGTTTTTTATTAAACATGCGTTCAGAGCTATCCCTGTCATGGTTACCAGGATAAGGTTTCATGATATTCGGGTGCAGTGCAAATGCACCGTCACTCAAAAATACGTAAGGTATATCAACATTTGAACCTGGTAGTGGATGTGACGCTGGTCAATTCAAAGTGTTCCTAGAAATCAACAAAGTATGTCGGAAAATTCCACCATCACTCATTTTTCCCTGACCACCAATATCAGCAAAAATAAAGTTATATTTGCCAGCGACTAATGCCATGAGCACAATACTGAAACTTTTCTTGTAGTTGAAGTACTCCGAGCCTGAATTTTGTGGACACGTCAGAACAATATGTTTGCCATCTATTGCACCAATGGCTCTAGGAAATTTTGAGCTGAATCCTTTTTCGATTTCCAGCCATTCTTCAGCAGATGATGCAATCTGAAAAGGAATAAATAATTTGTTTATACTAATGCTTTTCTTTTATTTTCAGGATGAACAGCCAGGCACAAGTACAATTATTTCAGAAGAGGAAATAATGAATAAACCAGGAGAAACCAAAAATGAAATAACAACACCACGAACTGGTCGTTCTCGTTCCCTTCAGTGCGAGGTAAAAGAGGCCGGAAGGCATGTGAAGGAGGCACTGAGTTTGTTTCAAGAAAGTGTTAAAAGAAGAGAGTCTCAAGAACCCCCGGATGACTGTGAAATATATGGCATGGAGTTAGCCAAGAAATTAAGAGCTTTCTCTGAAGAAGAACGACTAGAAATCATGTATGAGTTCGATGGCATAATTCTCAATCGTCGACGAACAAAGCAACCAAACAGGTTCACAAACACAGTATTTAATCCATCTTCAGAATACACTCGATCTTCATCTGCTATATCCTCCCCTTCCCCTGGTATCGCTTGCTACTCTGAACCTCTGCAACACAAAATAGCTTCTATACAAATGTCCGTATGACAGATTCCGCACCGCCGGAGATTCATACATCAGAAGTAGAACATACACTCCTAGTGTGTTCTAAACCACTACAAATTCAGACACCATCCGAAGAACAATATACAATTCAAATGTATTCTGAATCACCACAAGTTAATGTCTTACAAAATGCAGATGCACAAAGTAGCTCAAACATACACATTATTTCGGACGAGCTATTGAGAAGTACCTATCGTTCTGATGTTATTTGTAATGCCTTTAATAATGCTTAGTTAATAAATATGTTGTTCAAAACTCACCTGTATTTCTTTTCTCAATACTTGATTCAGTGCTTTACATACTTCGGGAACAATTGTTGAAATCAATTGCGGTGACACTTTGAATAAAAAATGAAGGCTTTGAAAGCTATCTCCCGTGGCCAAGTATCTCAATGTTATAGCAAGACGCATTCGGGTTGGTACGGCTTTTCGAAGTTGTGTATCTTGTTTGCTAATTAGAGGAGAAATCTTGTTGAGCAAAAATTCAAAGTCCGTAGTTGACATTCGCGTGAACTTCTTAAATTCTCCACTTGGTTCAGCGAAAAGTTCTCCCAACTGACTTTGCATGCTTGAGCTGAAATGGAAAATACCTATACATTTACTCTACTATATAATGTGTATTATGATAATTTTTAATAAAAAAATAAACCAGAATTTCAAAAAACTAAAATTCTCAAACCTTGTTCTGCTTAGATGAATTTGCGTCATCCACCAACGTCTGGGCCTTTTCTTATTAATTCTATTCCTAATGGTTATATTTACAAGGTTATAGTACGCCAACGCAGATACCATCAAAGCCGCTGCACTGTCGTCCATACCGTATAAAGACGAGAACAGAAGTGAGATTCAGTGTGAATGTGGACATAGCCGTTGTTCGCGAGAAGTCTGGAAGGCATACTACACTTGCTTTTCCGACGAATGTTCCTTTTTCTTAAATGGCGTAGTAAATCGTCATAACTGCCGATATTGGTCCGATTCTAATCCCAGAATTTATCATGAGGTTCATACACAGCAGCCACAAAAATTAAATGTTTGGACTGGTATTTTTGGCGATTATTTAGTTGGTCCTTTTTTCTTACCTGCAAATTTGACCGGTGAAGTGTATTTGGAATTACTGGAAGATGCCATAGATCCTGCATTAACAGCCATAATTGAAAATCAGAACGATCGGCGGTACATTGCGAATAGGTTGATGTTCCAACAGGATGGTGCCCCACCACATTACGCATTACGTGTTCGACAATATTTAGATCAGACGTTGCCAGATCGATGTTTTTGTGTACTTTCGTGTCAAATTCAAAATACAAGAACGTTTTCTTATAGTTTCTCATTCATCTTTCGTAGGTGGTATACGGTCTCTGACTGTAGAACGCGGAGGTACCACCCGGCGGATCTCGTAGGCGGAGCCAGAATGTGTGCATGTTGCATGCACACGTGTTCCCTCGTCTGTGTGGCGATCCCCCTTTCCCCTGTGTTTCCCTCTATGGCCCCACGGTACCCCATGGGTGTTTAGGATTGAGGCCTTCGTGGTAGTTGGAGTATAAAAAAACAGAATTAATGCAATAATTGCAAATTCATCCTCACGTGAACACAACTGCACTGTCACGTCAGCGAGAATCACTGGCACGCCACGGCACTGTCACGTCACGGCTGAGTGTGAATGGACCTTAAACGTAGATTGTCAACAGTTTGATACCAATGTGTTTTCTGCTCATAACTTCTCTGCTTATGGAATGTCATTAGCTTCTGTGGTTGCACAGCATAATGTCAGCCAAATGCCATTAAAACCGGTGCTAGCGGTTCTGAAATTACGTGGTTACAAGAAGACCGACAGACTGACAAACCGACTGAAATCAGTGATAAACGTAATTCGGGCTATATGTATAAATAAGGAAAACATGTGGTTTCCTCACCTCCTGAGTATAATGGCGGTCATGCTGCCTCTGATGAACATGTGACCTGCTCCTATAATCAATAGTTTTCGATACAATAATTCCCACCGTGTTGTGCACAAGCGTTTCCATAGAAAACTGAAAATTCTTGTCGCCTTCTTGAGGCTTTGGACTGTTTAAAATGAGGTTTTCGTAGGTTTCGGGTGGATAGAGCTTCATTAACACGCAGGAGTTCCCTAACCTTCGGGCAAAGCAGATTCTGCGGCAACTGTTGCATATACGTCAGACGTCACCGGCAAGTGTATCCTTAACGCTGCGCGCTACCTGGAATATTGTGTATGACATGTAGCTTGTGATAGGGAGAGGTAATTGACTTTGAACTTCGGATACACTGTTTCGAACTTTTGACAGTTATAGGATTGGAATTTAATAAATATCTACACGAACAAGAGATCAATGACTCTCACAGTGGTTTCCACCCACAGGGAGCGATAGCAGCAAGATGAAAATTTGCAAACTCATGAGATTCAAATAGAGAGATAGATGGATCGTTGTTGCCGATACACTTATTACTGTAACTGCAGCTGTCAGAGTGCTGTTCCTTATGTCGAATTGCGACATCATATTGGTTTTTAAAAAAATGAATTTTAAATAGTCTTGAACAGTTATTTGCTGTGGACCTGATGAGGTTCAGCGCAACATCAAATTTTTAATTTGTTTGACTCTTCCAAAATCATTTTGTTTTATCATATCTATAAGGCTTATTAAGTTACAATTTAACCAAACGAAAGCATGCAGGAAGTTGTTGGTGGCGCTATAGTTATGCTCGCCAGTTTATAAGATTGTGACATCCCGTAGACTCCTTTTCGTCTATGTCGAATCGAAATCGAATATCACTTTAAGGCCTAATCGAAATGCAATTTGACAGAAGCTGTCAAAGCTCTCTGAATATCAGTGATTTCTATTGGAATGTTGAATAAAGTCGTGAAAAAACGGTTGCCCTATAAATAAGCGTACATTATAGATGTAATATTATGTCTTTGTGCTTTAGAATTAGAATATCTTTTATATAATTTCAACTTTTTATCATTTCAGAAAAGACAATCAGTTATTCAAGTGGGACCAATGGGAATGTGGCAAATAATAGGTCGATTTTCTAGCTATTATATTTGGTATGATGTTTTCACCGTTTTTGACGAATGGTCATGCATGGCAACCTAGTTTTGTCTTTATATCACGTTCAGGGCGTTGTTTTGCATTTCTGGGTCCTAAAGCATCGATATTTGTAAAAGTATCCGCACCCACCTATCGATGCTTCTAAATATAGAATCGTATCGAACATTCCTACTGTCAAGCTGTATCGCCCGAGGTACCGACGCAGCTATTTTGGGGCGTCATGGAAATAATTTTAAGTTTTCATTTTCATTTTTTTCAGGTGTTGTCCAACGATTTTGGTAAAAATTCCACGAATAGTCTTATAAGTATATATAGTATATTTCAACAGTTGGCGGAGCTTACTCCACTGAGACCAAGGGGGTGAAGCGGGATATGAATGCACAATCTGGTAACCATGTCGCACCCTCAAAAAATGACCGCTGACAAAAACACAAGTCGACGTGTTGTCATTGAATAGCATGGAATTAAACCTTCTTCAGTGTATATGTTTGTGACTGGGATCAGAAGTTGCCGGATCCCACACATGTGTCACTCGTTGGGGATTTTTGAAATGTAATAATCAGCTGTTATTCAAATAATGTCTACCTAGAATGTGTACTCGTGAGAAAAGAAAAATATTGCAAATTTCTAGTTTTTTTGCAGGCTTTAGGTTTGCTGGTAGAAAGGTAAAAAGACGACATATATTTGGGAATTTCTTAATCGATGTAAATATAGTGTGGATGTTTGTTCAGTTCCTGAACAACGAAAAATATTCAACTTTATATAAGGATATCAGAAAACCTTAATGGTTTTGTGGGAATATCAATCTAAGGTGCCATAATGGTTGTGATAAACGGCAAGTAAATGAATGAATGTTAGGAAACGAGCAGTATCTATGAAATTTTTGGTAGAGTCTGTCATCAAGTAGGCGTTTAATGGCTATCTGCAAGAGGTTTAAAGGAAAAATTGAAGAAAATAGTATAAACATAAAAATCAACCATAGTAATTAAAACATGAATTGTATTCAAAAATCAATCCCTTCTTTGTATTTTGACTGAACTATATGTAATTGCTTAATATTCAATAAGCTGATGATGTTTCAAGGACAAGTTGCCATCTCATAATTTGACAATATTTTATTTTCAATATTTCGTAATTCACCCTAAACCTACTGTATCTTTAGATTAATGCCGCTCTTAAGTATCCAGCAGGATTTTCAAACAAACTCGCGAGTATCTTTTAACACCCATAATCTATCTCTATGCTGAAGTTAAATCCTTACAGTCATTTTTACGTCGTTCTGTAACAAATATCTACACTTTCTCATTCATAATAGTAGAGAGGTAGAGATTCAGGGTTGCTACATGGTTAGCTATCAGCCATAAATCTGAATGGAAGCTTGAAATTATTTATTCGTCATCTGACAAACACCAAAGTAATTTTCCTTTCATCAACTCCAGACATTTCTCATTTTTACTCAACCTCATCGGCAGTCCACAAACTTTTTTTTTGTTTCTTACAAAGCGACCCTCTCGACGATAAAGAAAATCGCAGAGGGAGGTGAAACGTCACGACCAATAGTGCAATTATCTTAATTAATCTTTTTTGCTTATCCCGAGACCAAAAAGTAATTTTCCATTCGGTCTAACCCTTATAAATCTCCTTTAATTTGCTTTACACTTCGAGAAAAAACTTCATAAATCAAGTATGGATTCTTCCTCAGCTCAATAGAGATTAAAGTTGGAATTTATGATGTTGTGTAGTTCAGACAAAAGCCAGATTACATCTATCGAGTTAGAGCGGAGTTTTCCTATATCGACATGGTAAATATTTAACTTTGGAGATGTACAGGATTTATTGTAGATTGATCTTCTCATACCCGGTGAAAGAACGGAAGATGTCGAATCATTTTGGATTCCTCGATGTTCTCTAACTAACTATGTCATCTTGATTATGTTAAACAAAATCTACTTTTCACGGGTATAGGTAATAGTAACAGTAATAGTAATAGTCATATTTACTTACTCTAAAATGCAGGGAACATGAAATGAGTAACTCAATATAATTTATCTATAGAATGACAATTCCTGTGGACTACACGTACGTCGAATTGCAATAGATAAAAAAATAAAGAATAGAGAGAGAAAAACATAATTATATGTGAGAATGATGTATTTATTGTGTAATATTTGAGATTAATATTGTTTGTCCCTAGCGTCTTAACACATTTTTTTATATTTTTTTAACTCAATTTATTGCGTAATCCTTTTAAATTATTTGGTACATGTTCATACACTTTTGGAGGTAAATACAGGTGGGATCGTTTCTTTACATATTTTTTTTGGTTTAAGAACATTTTGCACGTAATTTATATGTGGCGCTATGAGTATGCTTGATTGTGCCGCGTTCACTAATAGTTTTGTGATAACGGGTAATGGTAAGTAAAAACTAAAATTATTTAGTATCATATACTTGTGCATCATTATACAAGTCATCAGTTGGGTATAATTTTGATTTGCCAAACATTTATTTTAAAATTGTTCTTTGAAGTTCGTCTAAATCGTTAAGGTACTTCGTGCATGCAAAAGCAAAGCTTGATATATTATTCGTAGATAATATTCAGTTAATATACCAGTAAGTTATTTTACATGCTATGAATCTATTTTTTTACTATATAAGAAATATGTACGTCCAATCTCAAGTGAGGATCTAGATAAACTCGTGAATATTTTGTATCATTGACTCTATTGATTTTAACCTTTAACTACTCGCGCATTTTTATTTCACGTTACTACTCGCGCGGTGTATTTTGTACACCGTTGCAAGTTATGATCCAAATATATGTTTTGTTTGCCCTATAAGTTATAGCTGTGGTAATAAGAGCAACTGTTGAACTCAAATACATATTTATTAGCAAAAATAGTAAACAAAATCAAATAAGACAGTAAAAATAAATTGAAAAAAACAACCATAATTAATAATTCTCTATTCACTATGGGATCCGCCTTCCTTACATTTGTGGCAGGTGATAACGTTGACACTATGCTCTTTACACACTAACTGGTGACAAATGCTGCATGTAATTGTGGTAACTCTATTTTTTTTTTCGGGCGCAGATGGAGCATCTTCCTCTAATTTTTCTGGGTGGCTCCTCTTCTTCATCCATTTGAGTTTGTCTATATCTGGATAGGAAATGTCTGATATCTATAGGTAACGTAGGTATTGCAGCTCTTTCAGAAAGAAAAGGTTTCATCAATGACAGAGCAAGAGTTTTCAGGAAAATTCTTCTGGACTTGTGAGGAGATTCAGGGTGAGTGCCGTTATACAAAATTTGGCTATTGATGCCTGCTATATTTAGCAACTGAAAGAAGAAAGCCAATGGCCACCTTTTTGTTCTTCTTCCAACAGAATAAGTATTGCACATTTTGTCCACTGTGTCCACACCCCCTTTGGTCATATTATAATCTAGAATTATTTCAGGTTTGTTGGTATATGGATCAATAGTGGAGTCGTCGTGCATAGTTGAAATCAAAACCACGCATTTATTTTTTTTTTGGACATGTGAAACTATCGTTACATCCTTTTGGAATCCAAAAAGTGATGACCCAACCAACCTATTTTTATTTGGCAAGAACTCTATCGGCAGCTCTCGCTTATTCTTCTTCAGGGTTCCGATGAAAGTTATTTTGTCTTGAAGAAGTTCCACTGCCAAAGGGTAACTTGAATACCAGTTATCGGAGGTTAGATTTCTATTGCTTCCTTTTTGTTCTGCTAGCAAACGGTGAACGATGGCAGTTGGTGTATTAGATTGGCTATATTGGCCATCTGGTTGTTTTTCACAGTACAGTTCCAAACTACTCACATAAAATGTTCTAGCATCACAGAGCACAAATGCCTTCAAACCATATTTCGCAGGTTTGTTTGGTATGTACTGGACAAAGCTGCATCGTCCTCGGAACGTAATCAACATTTCGTCTATTGTCATAAATTCGCCCATAGAGTAGTTTTTTTTGCAATTACTTACAAATTTATCTAAAACGTACCGCACTGCGGCCAATTTATCTATTTTCTTGCGTTCATGCCTTGTTGTTTTGTCATCAAATCGAATATTTGCCAGCAGAAAAAGAAACCTTTGATAACTCATGCAAGCTCGAAATATTTCTGATCCGGTACCGTCTTTTGTCCATAATTCCAAAAAATGGGTGTGGTTTTGCTTTTTAGATCCAGATAAAAACAGTAAGCCTATAAAAGCCAGCATTTCCGTTTTTGTAACGTCCTTTGCGTCTCGTTCTCGATCATAGTTTTCCCTAACTCTTGAAATTTCTAAATTAGTACAGTGAATAATATGTTCAATCATTTCATCATCAAAAATTTTCGAAAACGCACTTGTCTCATCGGTTATGTCACGTGCGCATTGCTTTGGCCCTGGTAGTATTTTTATAATGTTTTTTATTTTGGACTTGCTGGATTTACTCATGGGATAATTTTTATACCAAATAGTCTTTTTGTCTTTGCCAATATACTTATCTTGTTTATTGGCCGCTAACACCGAGAGCAGGATATCTTCAGAATCAGAACTACTTTGATCAACATCCACTTCATCCACTTCTTCTAGTTCGCTTATTTCTTGTTCTGAATCCGAATTGTGTGCTTCTTCCTCTACTTGTTCACTTCCATCAGAATCTCCTTCTCCTCCAACTTCTTCCTCGGTATCCGTATCACATATAACTTGGGCTATAGCCGCTAATTCATCTTGGGTCAATTTTTGAGGATTTTTCACCTTAACTCGATTCCTTGAATGAATAAATCAATTAATTCAAAACATATAATCGATGTTTAATTATATACAAATATACAGACTACATTACAAATAAGTTTTCATGGAAAACCTAAAAAAAATACATTCCACTATCTACTTACATAACTGCTCGCCTTGGTGTATTTTGTACACCACCTCAAACTTCTTGAAATATCTAACCTTGTCCTCTAGCGATCCGAACCGTACTGGCGCTACATCTGGAAGATACATCGAGCGAGGCATACCTGGCTCGGCGCGGACGAACAGCTATTCGCATGGACATGGGCCCTCGGCGCCATTTTGGTGTACTATATACACCAGCGCGAGTAGTTAAAGGTTAAGATTTTTATCTTTTACCTTAAGGAGAATGTGGTTATAACCTGGCAGATGACTAGATAGTGATGAAAATGGTAAAAAATGAGTTTTAGCAAAGTTAATTGTTAATTTTCGGCTACTCTGCCACTGAATAATTTTACAAGTAATTTTGGATAACATCCTTTAATTAATCGTTCCAATCTTTACCTTCATAGACTATAGCGGTGTCGTCCACAAAACTGACTATTTTACCAGTACTACTAATTTTGAATATATCATTTAAATAAATAATGAATAACAGAGGACCCTATATTGTACCTTGTGGTATACCACACTTGACATTTCGTTACTACATGAATTTAATAATTTTACTGATTACGTCCTATTTGGTAAATAATTTTCTCTTAAGGTATACATCTTTACGCGAAAACCTATTCTTTCTAAAATTTCCAAAAGTGACTGGAATAGGTAGAAATATAATTTCAACATGTGCTAACGATCAAGTGATGATTATTTAGACTCTTGTAACACCATTTTGTTTTATGATGACTTACAAAAAACAGCCAAGTTACACGGCAATAATAATTTAACAGTTTTACCACTAAAGGGCAGTTAAAACCATTTTCTACCTCGATATGATCAATCAACAATTGATTGCTTCCGGAATTGAGATGAAACACTGCCTACTAGGCAAGCATCATCATCATACAGGACAAAGTGAACAGTCAAGTACAGGGTGGACCAATTAAAGTGGAAGCATTTGGTTATAAAAAAATACATTAAACACATATTTTTTATTGTTTATTTGGAAAGTCTTTTATCTTGATCCAAGGAGATTTGTTGTAATTACTTTTCAAAAATGATATCGTGCAAATGGCTACCTCTGGGGTTGAATACCAAATGTGCCTTTTTTCGGCGTTTTCCATCACGTTGGCCAATGTTTCGGCGGATATGGTGGCAATTTCTTGACGAATATTGTTCTTGAGGGCATTTACAGTTCTTGGCTTGTTAGCGTATCAAATATCCCCACAAATAAAGGTCTGGTGGCATCAAATCAGGTGATCTCAGTGGCCAGTCAAAATCGCCATTTCTCGATATCAGTCGTACAAATCAGTCGCAATAAATTGATTGTTGCTTGAGCATGTGGTGCCATCCTGCTGGAACCAGTAATCGTCCATTTCATTTTGACACACAATTCGTTATCCTGGCTCGATAACGCTCACCATTGTGGTTACCGCCGCTCCATCATCGTCTTCAAAAAAAAATACGGCCTGGTGACCATATTCGGGCACATAGCGCACCAAACAGTAACTTTTTGGTCATAAAGAGGCTGTTGTTCGGTTAACTGAGGGTCGTATCTACCTTAGCACCATAATCGGCCGCATCTGGCGGTCACAGTGGCGATACGGCTGACAATACGAACTGGGACACAGTATTATAGACCAAAATATGTGGATTGACCTAAACATACCTCTGTCCAAAAGTTGATAGTTTGCGAGATACAAGGTGTCAATGTTACAATGTTATTTTCTATTTTTCCCTATTACTTGAGAATTATTTCAGATATTTGCATAAAACGGTGTAGCGAGGTTTTCTAGTATGAAATGTATACTGTATACAACAAATGACCGAAAAATCTTATTTTGCCCACTTTCCACAACAAAAAAGGTTTACGGTTAGAAATGTCTAAAGCGAATGGTTCTCGAGATATTTGTTTTCAAAGCATTACATCTTGCCAATCCGTACATTAAATGCATATCAGAATATTCATCAAAAGTATACTTCATGATGTTTAATAACTTATTGTCAATTTAAAATTATCCATGAAGTTTGAAGCCATATTATGACAAACATTAGAAACCATAGCAACACTGCTCAGATATTATCCAAAGCAGCTTGATCATTATGTTATAAAAATGTTTCATCATTGTACAAATAACGCATTTGAACTTTTAGAAACAAATATCTCGAAAACTATTAACTTTAAACACATATAAAAGTAAACCTTTTTTTGTTGTGGAAATACGACAAAATAAGATTTTTGGTCAGTTGTTATATACAGAGTTGCACAAAACAGTTATGATATGTTATATACCGAAATAGCGCTGTTAGTGGCACCCTCTAGAAGTTTGGATATAAAAAATAACGGATTCTAGTTTCTCATACAAGAAAACCTCCTTATACCGCGATTTATGTCAAAATCTGAAATACTTCTCAAGCAATAAGGAAAAATAGAAAATCAAATTGTAACTTTGACACCCACCAGTTTCGAGATTTCTGAACCATTCGCAGACCCCGTGTAGTGTACTTTGTACTGACTTATTTCTATAGGATCTCAGAATAGTTTGAAGAATTATTTTTTATCACTTTTTCCAGAGGCCAAAAAGGTTCACTCTTGCAATTTGTAATGTGGAAATCTAGACTATCCAAAGCGACTTATCCTTCCAAAGAAAAACGATCGGCTATTGACGCCTATACCACCTTTTTGATAATAACAATAAATGGGCTTTATTCCGTACCAAGTTATCAAAAAGGCAAAGTGTCGCTAAGAGTAGCGTTTTTCAACTTGACTTTTGAAGGAACAAAAATCTATAATATAAAAATGAATCCCCATTTCGCGTGGTCACGCCATAACTTGAGAACGACTATACCGATTTTTTTTTAAGTTTTCTAATGTTGTATAAGAAGGTTTTTACGTAAAAAAAATCAAGAGCATTGAGCAGCGTTGCCTAATTGTTATATTGTCAGTTAACTCTATGAATAAAAATGGCGGATGAAAATACGTCTCTTTTGATTAATTGACTTTCACTTTGAACTTGACAGCTCGCACGCTGCAAATTTATATTATCGTTTAACAGTGTTTATCGATGGAAACATATTGTTTTATTTAGTTAGTAGTGCACAGTCCATTCCATTAGAGCATTTATCCAGTTTTCAGTTTGTTCAGTGGGTTTTTTGAGAAAAAGGAATTAACAAGGTTGGTAGTTAGTTCACCGCAATCACGACTTATGTTAAAACTGTGATTCTTCAAAACGCCAACAATTATACGTACCAACCTAGGTTGTAGAACCCGCAATGCTGCAAGTCATAGATATATACGAAGAAGTCAAACTGTCGATCAACGAGGGGCGAGAAATGAAGTTGAACGGGACCGAAGGACTGTTTCAACATCGTAGAAGTGTTGCATTTAATCCCAATCGAGCTGCATGCAATTATGACGTGGCATTTGTTTACAGTTCACAACAAATCGTGCCTATTGAACCAATTAACGTTGTGAGTTCACATTGCAATGCTTTCAAGTTTAAAAACGAAGGCCCTGGATAATGTTTCGTCGGTGGCAAAATCAAATTGACCCCATTGGTTCCACCACCAGAGCCACTACGTTTATTGGTTTCCACAAATGGGCCAGACTTTATACATTTTTTGACTCATATCCAGCAATACAATAATTGCTTTCAAATGCATTTGGCGCAAAAACATCATTCGACATAATGTTATGTCTACCGTCAAGGTAAGTTGATGGGGGAATGGCAGTGCTGCCAACGCATTTTTCTAGCCACATGGCGGTACAAACACTCAACCAATATGCATAATTCTCAATAATACCTAATTAGTTAACAACACAAAAAAATGGAATCAATTACAAGGATAGTCCATATTTCCAGCATTTTTAGTTTGAGCCTCTTTTTAAAATTAAATAGTGTGTAATTTTGGAATGTAACAGGTAGACCATTATATAATTTAATAGCGTTGTAGCTAAATGATTTAGATACCACTAACATATTTCTATTCCTTGAGGTCATCCACCTCACTACCCTTTTCAGATCCAATTATTTACTTCACTTGGAACTTAAAAATCCCTTGTCCAGGAAGTTCACACATCCTTCATCCCGTGACGCCATAAAACCGATTCACGTATAAAAAAATTCTCCTCAGGTCCAACAAGTAGTGAGCTACTGAAATCATCTCACCTGCCCCCCTACACCTCCTCGAATAAAATAAGAGATTTTATTCTGGTCAGCTGCGCGAACAGTTCGAAACGACAACCAGCAGCTAGATTGTAATTTGAGGATCACAACACCTCGGGGGATGGTGGCAACTGAGGGGGTGAGCAAGAAGAAGGAGGGGATGGTCCTAGCAGCGCAGGGTGGCAGATCACGGCTGCACCGGTGGAATACCCAAACAGCGTCTGACAGTAACGACGACATAAATTCTCCCTGGAGACGGCCCCCGGTTGAATTGCATTCTCCTTTTCGACCCCGTGGATGGACATGGGCGGGACACAAGCGATCTCGATATAAAAACTAGTTATTTGCCAAACAAATTAAAAAAATACGGTCAGTTGAATCTCGCGTTGACTATTTTGATAATCATAGCAGCGTAGAATGTCAGGACACAGATTAACTATATAAAAATCATTGACTCTGTCTGGCTTCTGTATTAACTGCTAATTACCAGCTCTTCATTATGGCGCTTTTGGATATTTTTCTAGCCCTGCCGTACGTTTTGACCAGGTAAGGACCTACTCATTGCAGACAATATTGTCAAGATGTGGCTGGGACACAAAGATTTCCCGTTTAGTGGCCCCATCAAATATGTAACGTTAATGCTGTCCAAAGTCTAATTAACTACTCTTCACTAATTTATAACCATTGCAACTAATTTATGACATGTCGACTGGACTACATTGATGCGTTGGTCACTATTCATTCACTGTCACTCCTTCCAGGGTCGTCGGAACCAAGTATTTTGGAATCGACCAATCCAGAAACTCTCCAGAACATTCGCGCTATACTTCTCGAACACTCCCGATGGAAATCAAGAGCCCTCCCGATCGCTCACGAAGCTTCGCAAGGCGAGTTACATTACGGTGTAACTCTTGTTGCCTAGCTTTACGAGAGTATCTTTGCGCCATTCAAGCTCCCAGTTACGAGAGCATTACGATACGAGTAGGATTGTTACTCTCAATATACACTTTCCAAACCGGTGGTAAAACAGTAACTTCAGTCGTTACGGAATAGGATCCAATATCACATATATATTCAATATTGATATCCTCATGCGAGAGACCCTGTGTCACTAGTTCTGAGGAGACTAGAGCTCAAAGAAGACAAATTCGTAATAACAATAATAATAATAATAATAATATATATTTATTTCCTTTCAGTTACATTTACAAAAATGTTCCAGGTGAAATAAAAATAACCTGCAAAGGCTGTGCGTGGTGAGATGTCTATCCAACAATATTTAGTCTATATCAGTGTAATTGTCATTACAGGTACAAAAGTCATAAACGGGTGTGCGACGAATCGGAGAATGGCATATTAGGAAGGTGAAAAGTTCATTTGCTTTAGCTGCACGCTTGGATATGCTTAACCTAATATATTAAGAACTTTTAAAAGATTTCCTTGACAGTTTAAAAAAAGGTTTTATTGTTTTTATATATACAGGGTGTTCCATAATTATTGCGACAAAATGATAGGGGTTGTAGAGGGCATCACAATGAACAATTTTGCCTTATAAACCCCTGTTCGGAAATATGCCGTTTGGGGTGCAGCAAAAAAAAAGATCAGTTTCTTGAAACAGCTTACCTACAGTAATTGCTCAAAGTGTCCTCCACCTTGCTCAATACACAGCTGTGCACGATTGTTCAATGATCGGCGAACTCTGTGGCATACCCCCGGTATGTCCTGAACATGTGCGGACGCGGCCATCACTCTGCCCAGTAGCTCTTGTTGGTTGGGAACAGTAGTTTCGTACACTAAAGCTTTCAGATGGCCCCAGAGAAAATAATCCAGTGGGGTCAGGTCGGGTGACCGCGCAGGCCAAGGCACAGGGCCACCTCGGCCTATCCACCTATTTGTCGTCCAAATACTGCCGCACTTGTAAAGAAAAGTGGGCTGGAGCGCCATCGTGTTGAAACCACGTGTTGGCTCTTATGTTCAGTGGCACAATTTCTAATAGTTCCGGTAGCACATGCTGTAAGAATCGACCATAAGCATGCCCATCGAAACGTGGTGGAAGCATATATGGCCCGATGATATGCTCGTTCACAATGCCGCACCAGATGTTAATTGAAAACTATGTTGGTCTCTATGGATGGCTATGGCATGAGGGTTTTCTTCATCCCAAATGTGACTGTTACGGCTATTAAAATAAACGTCCTTTGTGAAACAGGACTCGTCAGTGAACAAAACGTAGCGACCAAAGTTTGGTTGCCTCAACTCCTGCTGCAGCCACCAACGACAAGAACGTCGACGCGGCAGATAGTTTTCTGGACCCATGGCTTGGACTTTTAAAAGGTGGTATGGGTGTAGTTGCTGATCATGGAGAACCCGCCAAGCAGTAGTTTGAGACGCTCCCATTTCATGTGCAATAGCACGCACGCTTGTACGCGGATTGGCCTCTAGTTTGACGCACCACTCAGATAAATTAAATGAATCGGTGTGGAGAATTTACGATAACAAAAATGTAAACACAGCAGGCTTTTTTTTACAAATCGGCGAGACCATGAAATGTGCTAGACGAACATTTTGCAGCTGTTGAATTTTTTGTTTCTCTTAAGGTAAAATTAGCGGTAGTGCTCAAACGGCATATTTACGAACAGGGGTTTATAAGGCAAAATTGCATATTTTTATGCCCTCTACAACCCCTATCATTTTGTCGCAATAATTATGGAACACCCTGTATATATAGAATATGATCATGCGGAGAAAGGTATTTAACAACAAGTAGGAAAATAATGGGCAAAATCCGCAAAAAGGAGGAAACTGGATTCGAGCAGGAAATAGGATAGGTAACCCGAGCGATACGTATTTCTGCTGGTTGGCTTCATCAGGCCCGAAATGAATGCACATATGGAACTAAAAAAGTAGATACACACGCCCACACATCCGGATACGGGTGTAACCTGAGGAAACGAAGTTGGAGGGGGAAAAAACGACACACGAAGTCCAACAGCAAGAGCCAACCTACACATTGTAGTATAAAATGGCTATACGACCTCGAGTTTTCAAGGAGACGTCTAACCACAACCACGCAGCCGGTTATAGCCACTTGCTGTGGTACTTCAAGCCCAAAGGATCTACAAAGAGAATATGATCATGCGGAGAAAGGTATATAACAACAAGTAGGAAAATAATGGGCAAAATCCGCAAAAAGGAGGAAAGTGGATTCGAGCAGAAAATAGGATAGGTAACCCGAGCGATACGTATTTCTGCTGGTTGGCTTCATCAGGCCGCGTGGTTGTGGTTAGACGTCTCCTGAAAAATTCGAGGTCGTATAGCCATTTTATACTACAATGTGTAGGTTGGCTCTTGTTGTTGGACTTCGTGTGTCGTTTTTTCCCCCTCCAACTTCGTTTCCTCAGGTTACACCCGTATCCGGATGTGTGGGCATGTGTATCTACTTTTGTAGTTTCATATGTGCATTCATTTCGGGCCTGATGAAGCCAACCAGCAGAAATACGTATCGCTCGGGTTACCTATCCTATTTTCTGCTCGAATCCACTTTCCTCCTTTTTGCGGATTTTGCCCATTATTTTCCTACTTGTTGTTATATATATATATATTTGAAAGAATTAGCTGATGTATGTGGAGGCGAGGTATTTCATTTAACCACTTTTTTAGTTCTTTTTTAAACTTCATAGAATTATACTGTTTTTCGATGATAGGCAAACTATTGTAAAGCTTCTGTCCTAGGTATTGGAATGAACTCTGCATGGCATAGACATTAGGCTTTGGTAAACATTATTTAACTTTACGGCGGGTATCATAGTCGATCTCAGCTTGGCGTAACTTATGTTTTAGTTGGTGCTGCTTCATGATGGTCTGGATGAAATATAGTTGGCGATTATTATGCACTGATATCTCCGTATATAATTGTTCTGTTGGGTATGTTCTTGGCTTATTATAAATTACTTTCAGAATGTACTTTTGTATTGCCTCAAGATTTTTCATTATGTCTTACATGCTGCTCCCCACGCGATCACACGATACCTCAAATGGCTCTCAACTAGTGAATAATAATAGAGTACTTTTATTTGATGGAAGTCATAATATTACATAAGGTATTTAAATTTGGAAAATATTCCTTGTGGTATACCAAACTTTACTGTTCTACCATCACTCATAGTATCATTATTCTTCACATAGTGTGTCGCATTTGATAGCTGGGATTTCATTAATGAGTATGCAGTGCCCCGAGGAGTAGGTTTTGGCTTACTGTATCGGACGCCTTCTTTAGATCGACAAAGACACATCGAATTGGGTCATTGGAGTTTAAATTACTGGAAACCTTAGTTATAAGATCAGGTATTGAATCATCTGTTGACTTCCATTTTCTAAATCCAAATTAAAGATTAAATAATGTTTTGTATTTATCTATTTATATAAGTAAGCTATCATACGTCTTTTCCGAATGTATAGCTAACGAAGATAATAACGATATAGGTCGGTCGTAAGTTACTTCCGACCTTTCCTCAGTTATGTATATGAGTGTTATTACTGCAATTTTGAATATAGTCGGGAAATATCCACTCTGGAATATTTTATTAAAAATATATTTTTAAGGTGGGGCTTTTTCAGAATGATTTTAAGGTGCTCACCTTGGATTTTGACCAAACCCGGGGACTTTTTGGTTTTTAGTGAATTTGTTTTTTCGATTATTTCTTGATCTTCTGTATCATAAAGAAAGAATGAGTTTTGTTGAGAGTGCTGTGGGAAATTTGTATTAGTGTCTATATCTTCAATTAGCTTATCTGCGAGAGTTTGAACTACATGTGCATAATAATGAAGTGTGCCAAATTACCGACATCCCGTCAATGAGTATCGGATAGTCCTCCAATAAACGGCATCTAGTTTGCACAATAGTTGTAGTCGGCTCAGTAACACTCAACGAATTCAGACTAGGCATAAGGAGTCAGTCAGGTATTTGTTTGTTTCCTAATTCACATAGTCTGTAGTGAGGAAAAAAAAGTTGCAGATAATTGTGGTGTTAGACGATTTCAAGACATGGTACTTCTTTCATAATTTGCAAAGAGCGGTACAAGCTTCATGAAGGTAGATGTTTCCACCGGTATTATTATTATGTTTATACAACGCTGTCACTTTGGTAGGAATTGATAGGAAAATAAGACCAAAGTATGAACCAAAACAACTTCATTTTGGCGACAAACGATAAACAGCTTGGCTCCTTCTAATCTATTCGAATTCGTTGGTAACACCAGACATGTGACTCAAACCGGAGGTGCTTATTACAGGAAGAATCGTATTCTGATAGTTTTTATTGCAGAATTTGCATAGAATATGCTGTTCAGATAGCTAACATGTGGTGAACGCCACATATAGGGGAATGGCCAACAGCTGTCATGTTCATGTTCATCTAAGCTTCTACTATTCGTCGTTGTTCGTCAGACCGGTCCGGTGGATCTTTTCTCTTAGTTAAAAGTCTCGTCGGTCTGTTAGTCTGTCAGGTCTGGCTACCCAGATACCAAACATGTTTGAGGGGAAAAGGGAAAGAAGGAAAGACAGGAAAAAAGAAATAGGTCAAGGAAAAGAAGTAAATCATTTGAAATAGCTTATTGCGTTGACTACTCGAATAATTTTCTAACTCCAAAAAATAATAAGTTTTGATCGGCTTTGTATACTGAAGTAATTTTGGTTGGTCTGAAATTCAAAACTTATTTTTGATCACAGTGCGAGGCGCGGCCTGGAATGTTTGCGAACTTGCTCGACTATGTAGTCTATCTAAACTTATACTTATACTGCCATATATGTAATGATCGCACACAGGCGTTTTCAGGTTTGGTGCTACTTGATGATCGACTCGTTTGTGCTCTCCATGGGCCAAAAATGGTTCTATAGGAGCACCAAAGCAGGTGCCCTCTTTGATGGTAAACTGTATAAATTTTGCAAAAATTGCATTCTACCATAAGAAATCACAATTTGAAACATGAAATTGCAATCCAACAGATACAGTTACAGCTAGGTGATAAGGGCACCTGATCTAGACCTAGAACATAGTAAAGGTGTTGGATTGTGAAGACTACTTTGTAGCCCTCAGCCAATATTCCTGCTTTGCCGCGATTCCCAAGACGTGTTCATGTCAAACCTCGTTCTCGGTGAGCATCATCAATTTCGTTTTGACCCCTGTCGAATACTGAATGAGCTCGAAGTGAAACCATATCGGAATGTGTATGCTCAAGCCTTGTAAGGTAAACGGGTTAAATAACAGACATTTTTGAAAGGAATTTCCTATTAACTAGATTACACCCTCTAATTATTATTACTGAGAGGGACAAAAAGCAGACATGCTTTGCGTTCGTTTGATACACCCAAAATTCGCACCAGGCGCTAAAAAATCCAACAACAATTATAGCGTAATCTATCCTGGTGATCTTAATGCCGGTCATAAACCTCAGGATCCTCGCAGGCCACCACAAAAAGAACCCTTTAGCGTTTCCAGATAACAACCTAATTTTGCCTGGTCATTGTTCACCGTAATTCCTCCTTAATAATTAAAACACCCTGCCATAAATTTTGCGACGGGGAGGGGGTGCCCGGCACTTCTTTCTTTCCTAATTTCTCTGGGAGAGTATATTTAGCGAAGAAGGCGAGCATTAAATTCTTCTCAGTGGCACAACAGGTAGCTATATAATAATTAATTTTGTCTCCGGTGGCACAATGAGCTTCCCAGGGCCATGGATGAAATGCTATTTCGAGACTACACAGGCGTACAGAAATTATTTAGCGTGCCCTTCTTAACTTTTCAAGTTGGTCGCGTCTGATGCCTGAAGTGTAAGAGCCTCGCGGTGACCTATACGCCTAATCTAGGGAGAAGTAGTCGTAGTATTAGCTAAACAACTTTTGGCTTTTTCTGCCAGCCATGGATTACAACACAACCAGTTTTAATGCTTAGTTCAAATCTCTCGGAAATCGGAACATTGTTTAACCAGTATGCTTCATCGATCGCATCTGTATCGAAAACCGTTATGCCGGATATCTCTATGGCCTTGTAGAATGGCACCATTGCATAGAAAGTAGAATGTGTTATCATCTTCCCAGCATTCGGAGCAGGAATGACCTTCTTCCATTCCTGTGAGAGACAGATGTCTGCTTAACCCGGTGTGACCTGACTAGTAGGTCAAAAAGCTTCATAATTTTGTTCATTCGTTTTGTAAGCATATAAATATCTCAAGCACAATTTGCATGCGAGTTCAACCCTGTAACACACCAAATAATAATAATAATAATAATAATAATAATAATAATAATTTTTATTGGAATGTTTATACATAAAAATATAAAAACGACAACATTCCAAAAGGAAAGAGGATTGGCAGGGCCATTTTTCACCTCCCCCTAAAAAGTTAACTTCATGAGCGTTTTTTAACATCAACAGAATGATTAGTATTCACAACAAATATTATGCACAACACAGTATATAATATGATATAGTCTGAGTGTTAATGGAGGATAGTGTAGCAAGCGTCATAAATTTAATTTGTGGATTCAAATCTTTGCAGCTGTAGTAGCACTTTTTCCATCTCATTTCTGAAGTTTTTTGATGGAAGCTGCTTCAAAAAGTTCTAAATGATCGTTTAGTAGATATGGTGCCGTGTAAGTAAAACATTTTTTGAATTTAGATATTGTATGAACTGGAATATTGAAGTATTCATTGTTGCGTAAGGAAACTTTACGGAGTGAACATCTCTTCTCCAAAGCAATAAACAGATATCTGGGTAATTTATATTTTAAAACTTTATATAGTAGAGTTCCATACTGAAGTAATACACGATACTTGAATTTTAAAAGATTTTCTCTCACATAATATCCAGTAATATGTTCTTGTATATATATATCTTTGAAACAGAATCTCATGCAGCAGTTTTGTAATACTTGAATTTTGTGCTTCATTTCTTCCGTCAGAAAATTATAATATACTGTAGCGCCATAGTCTAGGTGAGTGAGGATTAGTGCATTGGTAAGCCTTAATTTTATATCGCTGGTTAAAACATGTTTGTATCTCCAAAGTGACTTGTATTTACAATAGCATACTCGAAGTTTATTAATGACATGGTTCTCAAAACTTAAATTTGTGTCCAACAAAATGCCTAAATTCTTAGTCTCCTCTACAATTTCAACAGATGTATCGCCTAAAACAATGGATGTACTCATCAATCCTTTAAATTTTGTAATATTTAACCTAGAACCAATGCAGCAAGCTTTAGTTTTTGTGGGATTCAGTTTCAAACAATAATTTTTGGAATAGTTTGCAATCATTTCTAGATTTACATTTAACTCTTTAATCAATAAATTAACTTCATTTGGCTTGCAAGCTTTACACATTTGTACATCATCAGCATATAGATGTATATTCCAATCATGTGATATAAAATTTAATAAATCAGATGTATAGAATGTAAATAGTAATGGACCTAATACACTTCCTTGCGGAACACCAGAAACTACATTTTGTAAAGTGGAAATTTTGTTAAATATCTTTGTGCATTGGGATCTGCCAGTCAGGTAGTTGTTGAACCACAGTAAGGCATTACTGGACAAACCATAATATTGTAGCTTTTTACATAATACTTCATGGTTGACCATGTCAAATGCCTTACTGTAATCTAACATCACCAATACGGTCACCATACCATCATCCATGAACTTGACTATATCGCTAGTTACTTTTATAAGCGCTGTGGATGTGTTATGTAGTTTTCTGAATCCCGACTGTGTATCGGGAAGGACTTCATTTACTTCTAGATGGTCACGAAGTTGGTCAGCTACCAGTTTCTCTGCAAGCTTGGACATCACAGGTAAGGTGCTTACTGGTCTCAAATCCTTCATCTGTATAGCGTTATTGACTTTTGCTAGTGGCGTTACAACTGATTTCTTCCATAATGTTGGTACTTCTCCTGTGTTTAGGGATTGATTTATGATATCCGTTATTTCACTTTTGCAAAAAGAAAATACATTTTTCAGCATGTTTGTGGTAATACCATCTATACCAGCAGCATTTGATTTCACTTCTCTCAGTTTCTTTTCAATATCATCAGATGTAACTAGATGGAACGAACTTTTAGTTACGAGTGACTTTTTCTGCCCAGATAAAGCGTTAAGAAATAACTCATCAGGTTGAATGGTTGGCAACGAGTTCACAAAGTGATTGTTGATGGCTTCTGCGTCTTCAATGCCCTTTTATATAAGCTGTTTTTTCATTCCTTAAAGCCACACCTGAGTAATTTCTAAGATCGTTATAAAACAATCGATCTGTTTCAGATCTAGTTCTTTTAAATTTATTGTAAGCTTTTCGTTTTAAATTTATTATACATTTCATTGTATAGGTGACGTATGGCCTGTAGAACTTATGAGGTGTAATTCTTTTCATCGGAGCATGTATGTCATACAGCAAGGTAATGTTCTCAGTAAGATGGAGGACTTTATCATCAAGACTTTGTAGATTATTTATATCAGGCCAGTTCACAGCAGTTGCATCGTTAGCAAATTCATCATAATTAAAGTGGGAAAAGTCACGACAATAAAATGTTCTAGGAGTGTATTCTGGAATTTCAATCTTCAATTCACAGAAGCATAACCTGTGATCAGTTATATATCCCATGCCTATAGTGCCACTCTTGCGCACATGCAATGTATTTGATACAAAAATTACATCAATCATTGTAGCTGAATTCTTGGTTATTCTTGTGGGTTCATTAATAACCTGAACGAGATTGAATAATGCCATGGTTTGAAAAAATTGTTTACTGGGATTGGAAGACTTATCGGTGAGGTCAATATTCACATGGCCCATCAGTATAACTTCATCATGGGTAATGAATATAGAAGCAAGGTTATTCTCAAGACTAGAAAGTACACTTAATGCAATAGATGGCGGTCTATAGATAACACCTATCGCAATGGTCTTATTATTTAGTTTTAGCGATAACCACATTTGTTCAATGCCATTTGAAGAAATGTTGTTACAATTTACGACTTTAAATTTTATGTTGGTCTGGATGTAAAAACATACTCCACCTCCTCTATCTTCTCTGTCATTTCTAATCAGCTGGTAATTTGGCAGAGTAATTAAATCCGAAGGAAAATCATGTGTAAGCCAAGTCTCTGTTAGTGCTATAATATGAAGGCTCTGCTCTAGTATAACGTCTGAAAACATATCAAAGCTAGGAATAAGTGATCGAATATTCACATGTGCTACGTTTAGCGTACTACAATTTTTCGTGACGCCTTCACTGTGAGCAATGATTGGACTCTTCGATGAATTTTCCTGACTTGTCCTTTGATTGCTATATAGAGTAATTTATGTTGCTTCTTGCTGTTTCAAGCTTCTTCCTCATTACTGTGCAATTTACTTTGTCAAAAGCAGAATGATCAATCTTTAAATTTAACTTGAATTTATTATTAAGCTCCAAGCAATTTGGGCAAGATATATTTGATTTCGTGCATATATCTGCTTTATGTCCTCTCTCACCGCATTTTAAACAGAACATCTGCCCGGTACATTTATTAGCAGTGTGGTTGAGGCCGCTGCAATTGTAGCATCTTAACAAATTAATGTGTTCATATACTGAGCATATCGTTAAATTAATACATAATATTCCATGTTCCATGATACTATGAAAGGTTTTGGGGTCACATTCTATAATGGCAAAATATCGTGTTTTCATTTGCTTTGTTTTAACTACATTTATATATGCATCCCTGTCAATAAACATGTTCTCTTGTTTTATAATGTTAACAAGTTCTGTATTTTCAAACATCTGTTCTATACCTACTATCTTAATCTTAGGTTTTTGTTGATTACTTACGATGTTCACATTGTACGAGCTGCTCAGTTGTTTATTGATTACCTCATTTATTTCCTGAACACCACCTTCATCTGCACACGAAATTTTTAATGTTCCATTTTCGGATTGTTTCACACCTGTAAGTTTCACATTCAACTCAGCAGGTTTTAAAACTTTCAGAATATCTTTTTTTGTTTGCCTGACTTGTTGTACTTCTTTTGGTTTTATAATAATGCTGTTAGAACTTGTATTTCCCTTTTTCACCACTGAACTATATGACGGTTTCAAAGCTTCTGTTCTGTTGATACAAGTATCTTGATCAGTGTTTTCTTCTATCTTACCATTGGTTCTGCAACTGATTGTTGCAATTTTTTCATACAGTAAGGAAATTTTTTCGTATAGCTCCTTTATTATTATGTCTTTTGCCAGAATTATTTCATCTTTGGATAGGATGATTTGTTCTTTTGCTTTTATGACGTCATTTAATAATACCTCATCCTTATTACTGTTACATTGTATTGCTTTTCCATCTTTTTCCTTTTCTTCCTCTCCTTCTGAATGATTTTGATTTCTATTTTTCTTTCTTACACCTTGACTCATATCAAATGCGGTACGGTTTTTTCTATAATGTTCTTTTTCTTGCCTTCAGCCTAGTTATATCCTACTGCTTTGTTCTTAGCGCCCTGCGGATACTGACTCGTGCGACTTTTACAATTTCTGACACAAATGTCACAGAATATATGGGTCAAAATGGTTAAAAACCACTCTGCGGCTCCAGAGTACACCACCAACAGTTCCACGGACCCGATTCTTTCCGATATCGAAGTGAATGCTACTGCTTTAAATTATCTTCAAGTCTTGTGTGAGATATTCAGGTATTTATAGCGATCTAAATGACTGATGTGATCTATACTATCTATATGATAGAAGATTCATAAGTCTGGTTAGTGTCACTCGGCATGACGGCCCTTAAGCCTGTTTATGTTATACATTCCATTCCTCCTCTGGGTACTTGTTCCCAGGATAAACTTTCTCAAAAACGCAGGCGGCAGTCGCATCTCAGTTCAAATAGTGCGCGGAAGTTACCGTTTCTCAGGCCAAGCGGTGCGCATTATGGACCTACCTACACTGTTGATGTGCTATTGGGTGTTGTGTTTTGGTTACGTGAAAGGTGAGTAGTCACTTATTCTGCTCTAATGCATGGATTTATAACTACAAGACTTTTATATTCATAATCATGATTGTCTTAAGCCATGTTTATAAAGATGCTATACCTCTCACCTACATATTTTAATTAATCGCTTACGACTTTACCATTTGTCGGTAATGAAAATCCGCAGGCTCTGGGGATTATTATGGGACTTTCGGATTGCTGGATTGAGGTAGTTATGTCAGTTACGGTTCGTTTTCTCTGCCAGTTGAAACGTCGAAGCGCTTGGGATGTTGACACGGTGGCCTTTGACCGAAGTGACATCCTAGGTCTGAATGACCGCTTAACTGTCTTCTCTTGGCAATCGCTGGAGTCTGAATGTATCTCATGACAAGATGTATGAAGGGATTGTTACTCTAATGACAGTCATCATGCTCGGTTACCTTCGATTCACGGGTAACATCGGAGCTTTGGGTTATTGACACGGCAACGTGATATCCTGGTTTCTGGGCTGCTTTTCGTAACAATCGTTAAACTCGGTATATATAGCAACACACATTTCAGACAGATTCGATCTGGCGCGTGGTATTTTAGGTGAGCTAAGAGATCTGATCGTGGCAGTGGCAGAAAAGTTTAAAATGTTTTTGCAAAGCTAGAAACGAAGGGCTATAACTTGTGCTTGCATCATAGTGGTTTCAGAATATCTACGCAAAAAGAGAGTGAGAAGAAAATGGGCCAAGAATTGGTTATTGCGACGAAACGATTTTAGTCGTTTGTCACTTTTGATAGAGCTGCGATCTGCTGATCCAAATGATTTTCGCAATTATTTACGAATGGGCGGAAATACGTTTAACCTTTTATTAAACCTTGTTGGACAACATTTACAGAAACAGAATACAGTAATGCGACAAGCAATTCCTGCCGAAGAACGACTAATTGCCACTCTTCGACTTCTGGCCACTGGAAGATCGTACGAAGAAATATGCTTCATGCACTGCAGCTCAAACTTTAGGGCAGCTCATACCAGAGACCTGTCAGGTTATATATAATGTATTGAAAGAAGAATATATGAAGATAAGAAAGAAACTCTAATTTAGATATATTGCGAAAAGTAAATCAAAAAGGTATATTTTTGCCAACAATAACACTGTTATTCAAAGATTATACAATCTTGTCGCATTGACATAAAAGTCACTTAAATCTGTAGAATTGCTTCCAGCACAAGATGTAGATCTTGAGCGAGCAGGAGGAATGGCAGCAGACATCTCCGTGACAACTGTTGTTCTTGTTAACTCATTGAACAAGCTTTTGTAATTATTTGACTAATTAATGTTTCGCTGCGATATTTATAGCAAACAACGATGAAAACGACGAGATATTAAATTTTGTCATAATTGGAGATGAAGGTTTTGCTCTACATGAACACATTTTAAAGCCATTTTCTCAGAGAAATTTGACGAATGAACGACGTATTTATAATCACCGTATTTCCAGATGTCGAAGTGTGGTTGAAAATGCTTTTGGTTTGATGGCATCTCGATTCAAGCAATCTATATGCTACATAATTTTTTAAGAAAAACCAGTCATTGGAAGCAATAAAAATAATCGACAAAAGCATTTGGAATATTTTAATGGACTCGGAGAAGTGGAGTGGCAACATGATATGATTCTCCAAGGGAGAGCTTAAATATTTTTCGAGTTGTTCACATGACTTATTTATATTTCATATTTCAGTAATATATTAATTAACTTACTTCTTGTCTCTTGCTTTCTGATTCACCGTTTATATTTTCTCTCACTTGCACTTCTAAAGATTCGTCTTCAGTATCATTTGAATTTGTAGTGAGTGATCCAATGTTTGAAATGCTATCTAGTGGAGTGTCTTGATCTATGGTAAATAAGAGCAAATCGCAGTACCTATAAATAATAAAAAAAACAGATTATTTTGTTTAACAGCAGAAGAGACCTAAAATATTTACCAAAGTGGCGGTACGTACACATCTTCGGTAGAGGTGCCACTTCTTTTAGATTCTTTTACTTTATTTACCTCTTTTCGAAATGCAGCTCAGATATTTTGTATTTTTTTTGTCACAAAGCCACGATCTACGTTTGGAAAGTAAGCCTGGCAATAACGTACCAGCTCATCATAAGCACGATTTTTCAGATTTTTGTTGGTATATTCTTTTGCTTTTATTTGCCATAAGCAATGACTTTTGTACATTTCTATAAAGTCCGTTGAAATTTCTCGAGTCCACTCACCCAAGATGATAATAAATAATATTCGCGCGTACCCACTAACGACGAGATGTAGCTGGCGAGTTAGAACCTGCAGATTTGATGTGTTCGAAATTATCATCGCGCCGTATCTGGCTCGTCATTAACCATTCAGGCACCGATATCTTTACGAATTTGGCTCGCCACGTATCAGATATGACAGATAATCCGCTCGTGTATGGGCCGCTATAGTCTGTCTTTGTGACGACTTGATGATCAGTCTGTGTGACGATCTCATAATTCAGTCTGTGTGACGAATCCTTACTAGTAGTTGGGGTAAGCTAATGGTGGTAACTAGTAGATTTGTGGATGTGATGTCATGAGTCAGCTGAATACGGCAGATACTCATAAGTCTTTTTCTAAAAATAGGCGTTGGCCATGACAATCCGATCATATCGCCCTTATCGCTTGCCAAAGGAGAATAACTCGTCGTTACGTCACTAAGTAAGTGGCTTTAATATTATCCTGGCTTTGTTGCTTATAACGAATTGTTTACGTACTGCCCATGTAGTAAAAATGAAATGGTACAGGGTGGTACTTTGAAGCCTTCTAAGATGGGTTTGTTGTTTTCATGTTTATCGTTATGTTCTATAATTATCATCTCTCAATACCTGATATGAAGCGGGGCGTGAATATCTTACAATTCGGGAAACTATTCCAGAATACTGATAGAGAAGTAGCTCTACGAGTCATGCTCGAGTCAAAAAGAGCGGAAGTCTCGCCATTATCTATTAGTCTGATCTTTAAAGACAAACTCAACTCTGTGTTTGAACGTTCAAGGATATAAACATACCCAGAACATATTCTTTTGCAGAAATTTCTTCTCATGTGTAAAAAATGACATAAGTGGTGTGGAATTATCGCAAAATTACAGCGAAAATTTTCCGTTACCTAGACAACGGAAAATGTCCAGTAATAATTGCCCATTAGGAATCGAAAATTTCCCTATAGGTCCGCAACTATAGTTTCGATTGATGAAATGTGCAATCTCAAAAGTTGTGCTAATGTCAGTTTGGGGAATGGTTCTTCGAGTTCAATTCAAGAACATGTGATCAGAAATAAACCTAAAAATCCAATACTGAACCATCACTATACAGGGTGTCCCGAAAAAAGTGTGCAATATTCTACCAGCGATTTCTAGAGCTTAAAATAGGAAGAAAAGTTTATATAAACATACGCCGACAAACGTCCCCTAAGGGCGCTATGGTCTTTCAAAGGGGCTCCCCTGAAGATGGTTTTTCCTGAATATTTCCGAAACTTTTTGAGATAATGACATAAAATTTGGTATTCTAGCCTAGATTTCATGCTGGATTTAAAAATTTTAACAACTTTAGACAGTTTTGTTTGGAAGCGTATGTAACAGGAACGGACTCAGCTTATTTGAGCCCCAAAATTATTGTGTGATTCTATTTTTGAAATTCAATTTTAGAATATGAACATTTGGGTTTTCTACATAAAACCGGTACTCTTATTGAATATCGATAAATTGTGCCATTTTTTTTGCCATTGTGAAATGTACTGCGAATTTAAATGAATTGTTGAGTAATTAGCCATGACAACAAAAAAACTAATTTAATAATTAGTGAATATTACATAAATACATATTTCTATTGCAACATAGCTAACATTCAGGCAAAAACAAAAGAAATAAATTTTTTCTAAGAACAAAATCGAAATTTGTTTAAAAAAGAAAACATACAGTTGGATATACTTTAAACTAGCTTTACGATAAGTGTTCAAATAAATTCCCATTTTGTTGGATACAGAGTCTCGCTTGACGAACTAATGATTGCGTAGCCCGAAAAGTGGAAAACCTTTTTCTTCTTATTTCATTTGCAGCCTGATGGCTTCTCTGAAGTAAATCTTCTTGAGTATTTACTTCAGTCTAGTAAACTAGGTCTTTTAATGACCACAAAAAATAGAAATCCAATGGATTTAGGTCAGGTGAACATGGCGGTCACGCTATAGGACCCCTTCGGCCTAACCACCTGTCTGGAAAATTGACATTCAACCAACTTGGAACATTTCGTCCAAAATGTGCAGGGGCGCCATCATGTTGAAAAAACATATTTTCTTGAAACTGCTGACGTACATCCAATGGTATTATATCCATGAGCTTATTCTAAGGAAAGTTCAGATACACCTCTGAATTAAGAAGATTGGGAAGTACAATAGGCCCAATTACTTGTACCACAATTACTCCTGCCCATAAGTTCAACGAAAATCTATGTTGGAAATTTGTACGGCGAACAACTTTTGGATTTTCATCTGACCAGTGATGCATGTTATGGAAATTAAAAGCACCATTTCTAGTAAATCATCCGACCATAATATTCTAGGAATAGTGTTTTCATTTGCTAATATCCACTGGCAAAACCCGATTCGTGGTAAAAAATCTCCCTCCGTTAAATGCTGCACCCGTTTAAAATGATAAGGATGTAATCCTTGCATTCTTATCATTCTTCCTATCTAAAATCATTATTTTTAGGATAACTATCAAATAGGTATTCATAAATTTTTCTTACTATTGATCGAGCTATATCCATATCTTCTGAAACATTTCGTATGCTTATTTGCGGATTATTTTCAAACATATTTAAAGCAATATCCATACGATGACTTCTCAGTGGCATTTCTGAGCCCTGCATGGGCTGAAAACTTCCATGGTTTGACAAATTCCGGTGAATATCAGTAAACATTCGACGTCCAGGTACTATCCGATTGGGAAACCTTCTTTGATATTATCTTACGGCTGCCAATGAACTGCCATTGCAAAACCCATACACAAAATGCATGTCAGTCAGTTCTCTGTCTATAAATCTTGGCATTTTAAATCGATCTAGTAAAAATTTTGATTCTAATCTAGTAATCTTACACTGCTAACAATGTCAGCTTAACGTCAAAATAAGTCATAACAAATCAAAACAACTTTTGTTTGCAGTCATAAGTAACTCTGTATAATCAACAGTTCATTTAAATTCGCAGTACATTTCCTATCATGTGAAAAATTCTTTAGTTTCATTTCATTAAAAAATGTCACAATTTATCGATATTCAATAAGAGCACCTTTTTTATGTAAAAAACCCTCAATTTTCAGATTCTAAAATTGAATTTCAAAAATAGAACCACACTAAAATTTTGGGGCTAAAATAATCTGAGTCCGTCCCTGTTACAAACGCCTCCAAACAAAATTGTCTAAAATTGTTAATATTTTCAAATCCAGCATTCAAAGCTAGGCTAGAATACCAAATGTAATGTCTTTATCTCAACACGTTTCGGAAATATTAAGGAAGAACCATCTTCAGGGGACGTTTGTCGACCTATGGTTATATAAACTTTTCTTCCTATTTTCAGCTCTAGAAACCGCTGGTAGAATATTGCGCACTTTTTTCGGGACACCCTGTATATGGAGGCAGTTTATGGGTTTTAGCAAAGAAAGTAATTATAGCATAGACGAAAACACTGCAATACCGATGCAGGCAAATATTCCCACTTACTGGGCCTACAACATGAAAAAGAAAAAAGAGAATTATACACATTATATATTTTGAAGACTGTGCGGACTGTGACTTCAAAACCATTAATGGCAAATATCAGGAAGAATATAGTATTAAATGTAATCCTTTCGCTGACACTGAATTTAAAACAGCGCGTTATGCAAAAAATTAAAAAAAAAAGAAATTATAAACAGACCTCCAGAAAAGAAACGAAAGCTCTGTAACACTCAAAAAAAAACAATTACGAATCGTTTCTGGAGTAACCAATTCCCATGCAATAGTAAGCAAATTTATAGCATCTAAAATGGTGACAGCTTTGGTAATGTTGACATCTTTTTGTCATAATTTTCATTGATATGTTTCCGATACATTTGTTTAAGACTCCAAATGACACCCTGGTCCATTGGTTGCAGAACTGATGTCACATTGGGTGGAAAAAATTGAAGGTTGATGCGATTAAACGAAATATTTGGATGAGCGGGGCAGTTATCGACCATGAGTAAAATTTTACGATTGTTCTTAACAAGTTTAGCGTTTCATTTTTTAAATATTCTTCAAAAATTAATTAAGTCATCCAAGCTTTATTATTTCCAACATAATCGACGGTAATTGTTTTAACATTTTTGTAATACCTGGGATTCTTAAATTTCCCTGAAATAAAAAAAAGGTCATAAATTCTTTGCATCACTGCCATTGAATATCAAAAATGTGAGAACATGAATTTCTATTGATTCACTTACTTATTATCAATAGTTTCCGTTTTTCAGTTCCAGAAACATTAGCACAAATCATAACAGTTATTCGCTCCCTTGATAGTTTGCCTCCATTGCAAGTCTCACATTTTAATTTATGAGTTTTATCTGGTAGCATTCTATAAAATATCCCGGTTTCATCTGCACTGAATATGTCATCATCTGAATAATCACTGGATCTTACGGGCCAAACTTGAGAAATCCAGTCATTGGAAACGTTCTTGTGAACTGAAGCTGACTCACCACACATTTTTCCAATAACAATGTTATGTATTTTCTTAAACCCGTCTAGCCATACATTTGAAGTAGTATCCAATCAATTCCCCAAATTCTTCAGCCTTTATTTGTAGCATGGCTCCACCTATTGGAAAATTATTAGCACGCTTTTGTTGAAACCGTTTAAACAGCATATCATCGACTTGGGGTGCAGCGATAGCCGCATTTTCCAGTCATTTTCAATTTTGTCACGGTTTTTCCAAATATTTGCCTCGGTTTTGCCAAATATTTGCCACTGTAGATTTTTTATAGCCATACGAGCACATATATTTGCTTGAGATGAACTCTGCCCAAGCTCACTAATTATTGTGAACTTTTCGTGTAAAGTGAATGCACGTTTCGCACTTTTAGACGTGTTTATAACTCTAATAAATACAGTATAACACTGGTGGCCAAGTTCGAATGCAAACTGCGAAGCCAAACCGCCGTTAACGATTGCATCAGCTAAATCTGCTTCGGGCAACTACCAAAATAGCTCGCATATAATGGATGAAAATAGTCCACTATAAGCGAGTCTATAATATCCGAAGATTTTAGATGTAATTATTTATAGGACCTTAAATTGTGTCCATTATAGACGGGTTTATACGCAAATTCATTATAAGTGGATTCCACTGTATATGTGTGGTCGATCTCTAAGGCTGCGACATAGCACTGCTTAACCCTTAGCCATTCGTGATTCTTCAAGTTGGTGGATAGAAACTTCAATGGTCATGAAAACAACCCTGTATGCATTTGCATTAACCGGGATCAGCGATCGATTTAATCTTTTACTAACTGAGGATAGCATTGCGGAGGAAGTGCAGAGTGAACCTACTTGATGCCATATTTTTTCACATAACATCGCACCTTACCGACTAAGAATAAAAGCACCCCAACTGCGTAGATTAGAAAATGTCGTTAGTGAAGGCAACTGCACACATTGTGCTGGGTGCACGAAAAGAATTGCCCAAACGGGCGTAAAAATCGAAAAAGTATCATCGCGTTGCTGTCATGTCCTGAAAACGATTTTCGACGGGATATAGTCAAAGACTTTTAGGGAGGCACGCGAGTGCTGGGAAGATAATGGAGATACGCTTTGTTAATCCGAAATAAACACTATAAGTACATCAGTTTTAACTATGAAGAGGGGTTTCACTCCAGCACACATACTTTGGGATGAGCTATTATTGTTCAGTGGACTGCCCAAAGATCCCATGAAAGCCTATCAGGTGACGATAGAATCTGTAGCCTAGCAGCCGAAGTACAGGGTGCGGCAGAGAGGATGGACGGTTTTAAAAAAATCATAAAATAGTTCATTTTCACTCGAAAACAAATTTATTGATGGAATCAGGTTCACAAGGAAATAGCATTTGAGACAGTCAAGTGTGGAAGATCACATCAGGCATGTGGTGGCCGAAATCGTTGATGCAGTGCTGGAGGCGTTCTTGGAAGTTCGCGTAGACTCTCTCCAACATCGCTCTCTCGTTACTTTTGGGCTGTGCAGCGGTCTTTCGTATAACTGTTGCGGATTTTCATTAGCCCGGTAACGACAACTCTGCTGGTTAACCATGCTGTTTAGGTGAAGTGAGCTTCGTCACTCATAAACAAAATGAGGTTCTCATTTTGATCGATCAGTGCTTCCATCTCACGTGCGAAGTTCATTTGTTGTGCATAGTCTCCGGGCTGTAACTGTTGCACAATGGCCAATTTGTACGGGTGAAAGCGGAGATCCATATTCAAAATTGGCCTTACCGAACGATCACTAAGGCGAAGTGCAACAGCATGTTTCCAGGCAGATCGAGTCGGACTGCGAAGAAAGACCTGTCGAACGCGTTCAACATTTTCAGGAGTTCGAACTGTTCGCGGCGCTCCTCTTGGTCTTCTGTTGATCAATTCACCACGCCTGCAAAGTGATTCAACCCAATGAAGGATGGTGTTTCGAGAGGGAACAGCTCTATTCCGATGAATGTTGAAATGGCGACGAAACTCACGCTGTACGACGATGACTCATTATTTCGGACGAAACAATCATAGGCGAAAACGCGGTGCTCCACGGTCCAAGGCTCCATAACGACAACTGGTAAAATAATGCTAGTATCTCACGAGTCAAACGGCACCCTCCCCACCTCTCTCGTAGACGTACCCATCCCAAAAACGTCCGTTCTCTCTGCCGCACCCTGTATAACGCGATACGTCGATGTTGATCTCACACCATGCCTTCCGATGCCAATGAAAAAAAATTGTTTCTGTTGTATTGAAATCCTTTCAATGCTTTTATAGTTAACGTACATCAAGCAGCGACAGGATAGAGCATCCAAAAGGATTTTTCATATAGCGATAAGAAAAAATCTTCGCGGTACCACAAGCGTCCACCCGCATCTTGCAATATCTGGACAGCTAACGGCAGTAGCCGTAGTATTATACCAGGAAGATTCATTCCTTCATTCATTTATTGGTTGCTCCGCTTTTCGCACCATCAACCCGCTCAATTTGAGGTGCCCCGAGTAGTCTGGCTTGAAGCCAGACCATAGACACTGACTAATAATGATATTCACTCAAAAGAGGCGGAGAATCCAAAAGACCATCACCACTACATCCATGGCTCGGAATCCTATTTCCGAGGACGGCATTCGAACCCGCGGCCTGTCTCGCCGATATATCAGTAGTTCGACACTCTGACACACCTGGCTACCCAGGTCCCATACCAGGAAGATCTGATTGTCTATAACACAGATCTTCGTGTCCTCAACTCCTTACCACATTTAGCGCTTATGTTCATTAGCGTCCGGAGGACTTTTTCCGAGGGGTTGTTACGCGTTATTAGCAAGTTCATTTACCCACATGCATTTTGGCGAGATATTTATTATTATTTCTTAAAAAGTTATGTATATATTTATATATAATATTGATAAAACTCAATAAATCCTATATGTCACAGCAACACAAATCCCAACTAACGCATAGAACGCAAGTTGGCGTTGATAGAACCTGATTTTTGAGAGAGTGTCGCCTCTGTATAATACTCTGTGCCTATAGTATAACTTATGATGTTGACTGAGAAAAAATCTCCCTAGTGTATCGAATGCTATGCCATGTGCAGTCAACGGCGGGAGGTGTCAGCATGCCGTGGCTTCCGCTCCCTGAATTTTGGATTTTTATCTATCCAGCGCATAATTCCCGTTTATAGTAACACACAGTACCAAATGGTCAAGATAATTGATATGTTAAGAAAAGAAGGAGTAAGAAAAAATCTGGATGGCCCAGCCTAGCTCAGCATCCAACGTCGATAGGTATCTATTGATACGTCGTGGGTATATTAATATCATCGTTCTGGATGCTTCCACCTGGAGCTGTATGTCTTTGTTTATATCGTGAAAAAGCTATAAAGGTACAAGGCCAAAATAGCCTCATATTTACATATTTTACGAACTAACAAACTTGTGTTTCTAAATCGAACGATGTATGAAGTATTTACGAATAAAGCTGTGACAGCCAATACTTGAAACCTCGTCTCAACTGAATAATGGTTGCTTTCCCTAAATATCTATTTTACGTCTCCCCTTCTTTTTTATCGTAGATTAGGTTTCTTGTTTCAGTCGTAGTTCTTTCTAGAAAGGAAAATATAAGCCTGTATATACTGCGGTTAGATATCAAGATGCCACGAGAGAAAGAAAAAATTATTATTGAAATAATTTGATGCTCTCCTCTGCCATCTCTTCGTGTGAGCTGAGCCTCTTGGTATGAATTGCTTATTTGAAACACATTTGAAAACTTCTCACAATGGATTTATCGAAAACCGCTAATTAAAAGAAAAAAATGCCGAGAAACGTCAAAAGATTTTAACTAAAAACTACTTCACCCCCATTCACCCTCTGCCACCAGGGTCATCACCTTAGAAATTTCAAATGACAAGGGACATCGAGTAAAAGCTTGTTTAAAAGGTCTTTTGAATTATTTTATTTTGACGTTTGAATTTTTGAAATCGGTCGATTCGGTTTCAAGCAAATTAGAAAAATATTTATCTCAATTTGTTTAGACAGAAAACAAAAACACACGAAAATATCGCTCCTTATTCCAATAAGTGTTTAAAATCTTGTCCACTATTGGCCTAACAATGATATAGGTGATGTTCAAATTCCTGACGAACATTTTCAAAAACATGTTGTGGGACACCATGGCAGCTACTGATGATGCCTTGACGAAGTTCATCCAAGCATCTAGGTTGGCAAGTAAACAAAATAGATTTCAAATGGTCCCATAGAAATAAGTCTAATGGCGTCAAATCGTGAGATCTAGCAGGCCACTCTATAGGCGCTCTGCGTCCTATCCATTTATCTGGAAACTCGTCGTGTAGCCAATGCCTAACCGCAAGAACATAGTAAGGAGCAGCGCCGTCTTGCTGAAAATATATCTCAGCCTCATCAATTATAGGGTTTTCATCCTCTTCGATTTTGTTTTTAATGGTTTCAGTGATTAGCGGATTGATTGTATTATCCAACATATCCAAATAAGTGTATCGATTCCAGTTTCCATGAATAAACAATGGCCCAATAATTTTGCTTCCTTAAATGCCTGCCCATACATTAATTTTTTGGGAGCACTGAGTATGCCCTTCTACAAAAGCATGATGATTTTCATTGCTCCAATACCTGCAGTTATGCTTATTAACAAATCCATTACGATAAAATTAATCGCTGAAGTCATTTGTTTACAAAACTTTAGTCGTCTAGCAAAGTCATCTTCACTTAACTCTTGCAATATTTGCATTTTGAATGGATAAAATTTATAGAGTTTAGTAACTGTGTGTACAGAGCCTAATGAAATACCAGTCGCAACAACAATTTTGCGTAATAAAGCATTAGAATTTACTCCAAAATAACTCGAAACTTCAACTTGAGCGGCTCATCAAGAACTCTCCGATGATCACGTTTTTTATTTACAACAGATCCAGTTTGAGTTAGCTTAATAACAAGGTCCAAAGGATACTTATGCGAAGTTATCTTCCCCTGATGACTGGCGTTAAACGTAACGGCAGTTTGCCGAGATAATTTTGGGCACCATAAATTATAATCATTTCCACTCTTTCGGCTTGTGTGTACACCATGTTGGAAGTAATATATGAATCAATAAATAAATTTTCACTATCCCAACAGTGTCACAAAGGTAACTGGATGCAAATTGAATTATTTCTTTCCTTTAGTCATAAATAACTAAACAGGTATAACATGATGAAAAGAATGCGGAAAAAATTCGGGTTGTTATTTGGTTCTTGACATCTTCCGAATTGCTGTTTATGTTGGTAGTTTCCGTTTCAAATTATAAATGAATTTCAGGTTTGGCAAACCCTTATGGGCAACATTTTGAACACTTATTGAAATAGAGAGTGATATTCCGTGTGTTTTTGTTTTTTATCTGAAGAAATTAAGATTTTTCTAATTTTACCGAAAACGAATCGACTGATTTTAAAACATCAACCGTCAAAATAAAGAACTTCGAAAGACCTTTCAAACAAGCTATTACTCGATACCCCAGGACATTTAAAATTTTTAAGCGAATGACCCTGGCGGGCTGAGCTTGAAGTAGTTTTTGTTTAAAAAGTTGTCTTCCTTGACAAATCTTTTGGCGTACATCGGCGTTTCTTCTTTTAATTAGTGGTTTTCGATTAATCAGTGGTAGGAAGTTTTTAAATGTATACCCTGTACAGCAGTTCCTATTACCTACGTTTTTACAAAATAACGTATTGAGCGATAGTCATCTCGCCAAAAATTGGAAGTTGTACGCTATAGATGCCTAATATTCTTGTATTAACAGCGCTGCATCGCAACATGACACCATTGTTTAACTGACTGTATCAGTTGTGTGACGGGACGGCAGGCCGAGCCGCTGCGTTTCAGTTTTTCTATGCAGAGGAAGCGGGTTGTGACCAGCGAACCGAACTCTAAAGCACAACAAAAACCCTATATAGATAATAACTCATTTTTACTACTGGCGATTATCGAAGTTTCGCTGTGTTGCGTCCACAATAAAAACCGTAGGAAATCCAATTCCGAACTGTAACCGTACTTTTGTATACGGCGTCATTGTAATCCTTGTCGGTCGCTGATCGCGGTTTGCTGTCGATGTTAGCTTACAAAAAACTCACAAATGCATACAGGGTTGTTCTCATAATCAGCGAAGTGTCTTTTCAATTAAAGTACCACGAAAGCATTAGGACTACGCACTAGATGGTGTCTTATAGTGGAGGCTCACATTCTGTCCCCACCATCCAGCTATATTGAGGGCCGGTTGTTCAACTCCAGTTTAAACCGCTGTTCAGTTTGAACTTAGTTCAAAGTTGAAAATCAGTTGTCAAGCTCAAGGCTTGAACCCAGTTCAAGTAGGCATAGAACCCGACCGGCCGATGTCCCTCGTTTAAACTCAGTTCAATGTGAGTAACATAAATATTGGTGCAAAGTTTAGCGAATCAGTTGTGTGTTGAGTTTAAAAATGGATATTTCCGGAGAGATAACTGATGACGAGGACTTCTTAGAATTAGTTTACATCGTATATATACCCAGGTAACCCAAAGCTTACAAACAGATACCTGATAAGTTTCGGATTTGGAACGACACTCAGTTCTTGCAACGTTTTCGGCTATCAAAAAATACTGTTGGATTCATAATAGATGGAGTTGCAGATGATATCAGAAATATAGCAATATAGTAATTTTATTTATAATTACTAGGTATCAGAGTCATTCATGGCGGGTGCATATTGAACCCAGAAAAAAGGCAATGAATTAGATAAGTTTCTATCTCATACAGGGTGCGAGCTATGACAGTGCCCTAAAAAGTGAAATTGTTCGTTTTCACCCTGTATTTCAGTGGCAAAACGAGTTGGTTTAATTCTGTTTGTAGCATTATTAGTTTCATCAGAAAGTGGCATAAAATGAGACACCCTGTACTCACTAACTACAAGATATTTAAGCTAATAATACATCGAATAATAATATGTATATAATAACTAAAGACCGGATTTTAAGCAATTTTGCTTATACGCCAATTTGTAAGCAGTATATAAGTAATGCCGTTTTAAGTACAAAGTAAATAAAAAAAACTATTAGTTTTTCAAAAAAAAGTGCTTTTTTTGCTTTTTTTCTTAATTTCAAGCTTATTTTCTAAATTTGCGCTTATTTTGAACTTTTTTCTTTAAATATCTTATTTTTTTCTACCTATTCAAAGGCTTAACCAAAAGTGCTCCTCAAACTGGGACGGACGCGACGCGACACGTCAGAGATATGGAGTGGGGGAGAATAACTATTTCGATGCGCGAACGAACTAATAATAAATTTCGCCATTTTCTAGTAAAAACTTGTCTGGGAGTGTTAAAAAGTAGTCGTTTTGTATAGAAAATTTGTTTACTGTGAGCTTACGGAAGAGCGTCAAAAAGTATCTTTTTAGTTCTTTAATGCTGGTTTTAGTAGAAATACATGTAGGAATTTACAGAATGTCTCGTTGATTCGAACCGAAGTCACTAAAGTACACAAAGTTTTATCACTTCACATTGTTAAAAATTTCATTAAGAACAGAGTTGCCTAGAAAATGGCGGTCCCTTGAAATGATGCACACTCTTCGAAACTCATTCTCCCTTCTCCATTTCTCTGGTGAAACCCCGATCAGTGTTTGTGTGTTCGTGCAATTCTAAAAATAGATGTGCGATACGCAATTCTAGGCTGCTAGCAGGGTGCTCATGGTTAAGATATTTTAAATAAATAACAGATCGTATACCGTCACCGATCCTCCAAGTACAAGTGAATAATTAAATAATTTTTTGTGGTGACCTAATACTGTGCGTAAATAATCAAAGATGTCAAAAGTAAATTATACTAACCTCAAGGTCTGGATCAAGGATAACCCGGAATTAAAAATTGAAAATGGAAAAGTATTTTGTCAAGCTTGCATAAAAACGGTAAGTTTTTCATAACATTAGGTATACCGGATGATTATTGATTATGATTAGTCCTAGAGCACATAGAAAATCCCATATTAATCCTACCTACCAAGCTTGAATGCATTCTGCTTAGTGTTGTAAAATGTTCGAGAATTTTTTTTCGAGAACGTTCCTCGAGCACGAACGAAAATTTTCAGTACATACGAGTATAAATGAAGAAAAATAAAACAAAGGAAACATATTAGGAAAATATCTGAAATCAAAAAAGTCTGCGCTCTAATTGTGCTCTATTTATTAAGTTAAAAATAATATCAATCCACTTATCTCTTAAAACACTTATGCAATCTCTTAAAATTCAAAGCATAAAATAAACCGATCTGTAAATCCCCGAAAACCAACACTGTCAGATGTCATTGGTGTCAACGATCGACGACAGCCAACCTAATGCGAGGCGATCCGGTGTTGCAACGTCTCGTTGCTAAAGGACCGTTCATACCTAATGTTAACGCTAATGCTATGGGAACGTTAAAATTCTTGGGGTTCGGATTTATGCTCTTGAAAATAAATGTCACAAATAAAGTCGCGAACGATCTCTGAGAATAAATGGGAATGTTCCATTGCTCGCAACACTAATTCTGCTAAGCTGTTTTTGTAAAAAATATATTGTTAATCTAACCAATGTCAAAGGTAAGCTGTCATTGATTTCGATAGTTACTAGTAGCTGCATTCATAAATTAATGATACTCAATTAAAAAAATAATTGCAGTTCAGCCACATTTTGCGAATAGTACAAAAATAGCTGAACTCATGCACACTTTTTATTTATTTGTGCATATTTGTGCATTTGTACAATCATGTTTTTTCTATTTAGACTTTATTTTAGGTAGGTCAAAATTGATTTTAAAAAAAAATATGAATGAGCCCATGTAATCAAATCACTAATCAGTTTGGCAGGTATTCTAATCTAACAAAATAAATAATCCAATACTTTAAAAAATTTCATGAGATGAGATTTCCTGTATGTCCTAGGACGATGCATCAGCCATTAATTTTTATACAGGCATCAAGTAAAAACTACTTCATTTATTGTAGATTGTGTGTGTTAAAAAGTACGACGTAGTTCAACACCTGAAAACGAAAGTACACTCGGAACAAATGAAGAAGTATAAAGTTGATAAGCTTAAACAACTAACAATTGGTTCTTCCATGGCATCTGCTTCGGGCCGTAGTGAACAACAAGAATTTAATCAGGATCTCTGCAATGCCATGTTAAAATCAAATATTCCTTTAAACAAGTTGAAAAACACTCACTTTAAAGAATTTTTGGAAAAACACTGCAAACGAAATATACCAGATGAAAGTACTTTACGCAAAAACTATATTTATCCTGTATATCGCGATACAATTCAACAAATTAGAACAATAATTGGAAGCAATTATATATGGTTTACTGTTGATGAAACTACAGACAGTTGTGGGCGGTATATTGCAAACTTAATGATAGGCGTTTTGTGCCACGAGGTTCCTACAAAGGGATATTTAATTAGTTCAAAAGAATTGAGCACAACAAACAGTAACACTGTATCAAAATTTGTACATGAAGGGTTAGCAAACTTCTTTTTGCCAGAAGCTGTACCAAGTGAAAAAGTACTACTTATGCTCTCAGATGCAGCTTCTTACATGGTTAAGGCGTCCACAAACTTGAAAGTTTTTTACGGCAACTTAATTCACTGCACCTGTTTAGCTCATGGGATCAATCGTATTGCCGAAACCATACGCTTACAATTTCCGTTAGTAAATAAGTTGATCAGCAATGGCAAAAAAATATTTGTTAAAGCGCCTTTGAGAGTACAAATGTTTAGAGAACATTGTCCAAATATTCCACTGCCTCCAGAACCAGTGTTAACCAGATGGGGAACATGGCTTGACGCCGCTATATATTATGCAGACCATTTCCAAAATTTTAAAAATTTGATTTTTGAATTTTCCGAAAGCACAAGTAAATCAGTACAAGAGTGTCAGATCGTTCTTAACAATAGAGAGCTCCAAAACAATTTGGCTTTTATCAAAACCAACTTCAGTTGCATTAGCAAAACTATTAAATCATTGGAAAAGCAACAAGTTCCTTTGGTTGATTCAGTTGCTTTAATGGAGGATTTCAAAAACACTATTAATACTGTTCCAGGAAAAATTGGCGGCTTAATTAAAAATAGAATGAGAGAGATTTTTGAAAAAAATATTGGATTTCAGAAACTGGTTCAAATATCGTCAGTTTTAGGTGGCGAAAATGTTCCAGAATTAAATATGTATCCAGATATTATTTCAAAGTTTAAATACGCTCCTATTACAAGTGTAGACGTGGAAAGGAGCTTTTCAAAGTATAAATATATCTTAGACGATAAAAGGCATAATTTGACAGTGGAGCATTTGGAACAGTATTTAATAATAAGCTGTTTTCAGAACGATTAAATTATATTTATATTTATTTATCTTATATTTATCTTAAGCTGTTAAAAAGTGTTTAAAGTTTTATTTCTACTGTTTTGAAGTGTTTATTTTGTTTTATTTGTGAATTAAATACATACAAAAATATATTTTGCATTATTTTAAGATCCACTTATATTTGCTTTTTTTACAAAATGTGATGCTTTTTTTTTAAAATATGAAGCTTTTTTAAGCACTTTTTTTGATAATTTTGTGCTTATAAATCCGGTCTTTAATAATAACTAATTTTTCTATAAAAAACAGATTTATCACAATAATAATTTCACCTACCTTCTTTTTATTTTTCACTCACTTAAATTTTGCGGTGTGTGAAACGTGCACCTAAAACGTATCACTAATGTAGACGTAAATCAATAAACAAAGTTACAAAATAATGAGTAGTGTTCACTAAAGAATGAATATTAAGAATGAAGCAAACACCCGTTGCGAAGGCCTATATATGAAAATAAACTATGTGAATCCCCTAGAAACCTTATGTAAATCCCTGCGACGAACAGGGTTGACCACTCGTCTAGATTAGTTTCTTTGCATTTTGTACAACACGCAAAGCATAATGCTTACCCTATCTTCTCACTGGAAATTTGCAACAGGTCAATATAAAATCAAGACAACCCCCAATACTTTGCGCTGTTATGCAAAATGCCAAGAAATGAATGTAGACTCTAGTGATTTGCGGGCTAAAGACTATTTAAATCTTATCGTAATACCACCTAATTAGAAAAGCCAGAGATACCTGATATAAAATAGTTTGTTTTAATATTTTAATTTTTTTGATATACTTGTTTGCTTAAAAGGATGATGCATTTCTATATTTTTTCGTTGTATTTTTAATTTTTTTTTGTTTTGTATAAACCTTTCAAAAAATTACTAGAAATATGACATTTATCCAAAGTTTTCACTAAATCACTAGATCTAGTGAAATTTCACTAGACCTGGCAACATTGTAGTGAAAGCAAGTGAATGTAGGGTTATGGTCAAAATTACGTCAAAATGACATTGTTGGCAGGTCTTATCATTCTGTGCCTGACAACATATTGCTTATGGGATTTCCAACTGCTGCATATCTGAGGTTCAGAGGAACCGAGCTTGACTGACAGATGGACAACGCACGTGCATTTGAACTGGAGTTCAGGTGATCCACAGTTTAACCGAAAGTTGAACAATCGGTCCTGAGTTATACTCCCGCTTTCGACAGAGACCGCCTACCACCTATGGGGACAACCAAAACCACCAGGAGATCAGGATTCAAACTGGTTTGGCTCGTGGCAGGTTAATACATAGACAATGAACTGGTGTGCTACCGAACCACAAAAATTGTATACTAAACTGAATCCAAATTCAAGATGAGATGTAAATAATAACAGTTAGCGCGTGATCTCTCGGTAACAGGTGGGGACAACGCGTCTTATTGGTCAATTCGCCATTAAATTTCAAGCGGCCGCCTGGCGGAATAATGCGCGGGGCAGGGGCAGGGCAGGCAGATTTGCACTCAGGCCACCGTCCGTCGCATGTATCACTTCGTGCTCGTGTTTTCATATTCAACTTGCTAGGTTGTTGCTGTTGTTGTTGTTAAGTGTATTTGAGTAATTTGTTAAGTTTCTGTTTCTGTTAAATACTGTCATCTTTGTTTTACAACACGTTGGTGGTAGTCCATCATTCGGAAGTAGTCCTGAATGCGGCCCTGTACGCCGTCCTTGCTTTTAGCAATCACGCATCCATTCTATCTTGGGTGTAAATACACTATAGACACCTTTACGGGGCTCACAGACTAACTTAAAGCCAATCAACGATCAGTCGGCAGTACGGAAAAGACCATCAAAGTCTGTAAACGGAGTTGAAGGCAGATTCTAAATTGGTAATGCCCGCGAACACAACTGCTCCAGTGTACCATTTCCATAAGAACTATCAAACAATAGTACCAGAAATGAGGGTGTGAGAGAAGGGACCTCCTATACATGCCAAAAGCTACTGGTACACGGACAACTCGAAAACTGAAGACGGAGCTGGAGTCGGGATTAAATGGGGCAAGGCCAGAAACTGAGATCTCTATGCTATATTGCAGCAATATGTCAGGCTGAAATAACGACCATACCAGTCTGTGCAAAAGAGCTAATAAGGAATGATACTGCAAATCAGTCGGTCGCCATCTGCTCGGACAGCCAGGCAGGTATAAAGGCATTAAAGTTCATCGCAAATATCGTCTTGACTAGTACGAGATTGCGTGAACACTCTCAAAGAGCTGGGAGACCGAAACAAGGTAACCTTGCTTTGGGTACCAGGACATAAAGGGCACAAACGATATGTAAAGGCGGATGAGCTAGCTCGGCAGGGTGCGGCCATTCGTCTCATAGAACCAGAGCCTTCCTGTGGCGTGACAAGGACACGCACCAAACAGTTTATAAGAATTTAGACCAAGAAAAAGTCCCTAGAATGGTGGAACAGACAGAAAAGTTTATCAAAGAACAAAGGCCCGCTATTACAAAGGACCTACTCGAACTCAATGGCCATAGTGGGTCTCCTGATAGGACATTGACGCCTAAACCGACATAACTATTCGTCATTTGTTTGTCTGGGCGGTCCGTAGGACCTTTGCCCATTAGTCACTGTCTGATGTACGTTAGTCGAATCTGTCAGTACTGGACATATGAGACTTTTGGCAACATGCCGTTTCTGCAGAGAGTATGAGAAAACCCCAGTGCATCTCCTGTGTCACTGTGAAAGCCTGGCAAGGCTACGGCTTCAGATAGTAGGAACCACAGGTCCAAAAGCGGAAAGCTACATGCAAGACCCTGTGTCAAGGCTATAGAGTCTGATCAGAGGATCAAGGACACAGTGCTTTAAAAATTATATAGGGGTCACGATAGATTCTCTTCTGTCGTAGTGATGTTAAGGCTGGCAAGCCAACCCCTCACTTCTGTAATCTGTACCTTAAGAGTATCTAACGCAGTATCTGGAAAGCCTTAAATGCACCAATTAGGAGCCTTCTGATCAGGACCCACCTAGCCTATGTCCCAGAATTGTAGAACATTCAGACTTGCTGGGCTCTTGATTCCAAAGGATTTCAATCAGATGTAGCATGTTGCTTTTCTCAGCAAACTTCCATCTTATAGCCTCCAAGAAAAGCTTAAAAGGCTTCCTCTCCAGTGATAGATAGCATTGACCCTTCATTTAACCAACTGTCAGTGGGGTTGTTCCCTAGGAGTCGGTTAATCTACAACTTTGTAGGGTTCTGCCAAGAGTCCAGTCATCTCGGCTTGTTATCTGTTCAAAGCAAGGAATTACTTTTCGCCATATAACTCCTCCAGAGTGAACAATCCCAAATTAAGAGCCATCCCGAAATACACAGTTGGCATGCCTAAGGCCTGATGTTCAAATTGACGCGGGTTCAGGAAGCTCTGTTCCACAAATCGTAGATTTAGATAGTTTCTCCGATTCCGCCGCATTCACTAGCACTCGTCTAGCATTCAATCAAAAATCTTTCAAAGTCATTAAAAAATTGTAGGTATGGCCGCTTTTTGTCTCTAAGTTATCGGGAACGTGGGAAGATCTGTCAATAACGGATTTCTGCAGTTATAGTCACCACAGATAGTTCAAAAACCGGATTGCAATATATTTGCAGTAGTCGCGACACCTGTGTATTTAGAAGCAGCTTTGGTGACTGCTCTATCACAAAAGACTGTATCTTCTTTCGACGATATCGACTGTATGGTGAGGAAGCTTTACTAAATCGTTTACATTCCCTACTCAGCAATTAAATGAATTTTATAACTACAGCAAAAGAGGGACAGGGACAGTCATCCCAGGCGCCAAGTGAATTGCTACAAACCAGCGCATCGTGCCATTCCGCGCTATGTCATTGCCCAGGGATCCGACTAGCAGCGGTGCCGTGAGCGCCGTGTATTTGAGGTGAAATTATCCATGCTAAAAGTGAAGTTCTGCCTCTAATCAGCGTCCATCGGCTTACTAACGAGCTCCCTCCTCTACTACATTTAACGATGAGGCGAATCAATTACGCCATCAGGATACGGGATTATGTCGCGCCGGCATCGGACCGGCTCCGAACCGCACTCCTCGAATATTCCAACAGCTTTATGACCTCGCTTGCACACCCACCGGTTATTACTGGTCGAAAGTTTGTTTAATGTCTGTAATCGTGCCCTATGTCACTTCTAATCTACATACGACCATTCGCTATACACATGTAGGTGGGTGGAATAATATACTTGCTTCTAGATTACGAGCTGTATAGCCCACATACCTACACATACTGACATATTTAGAAGATAAGCTCCATATTATTAATTTATTCCGTACTAAATATTCAACTAAAGCTCACTAGATACTTCACAGAGGTGTGCAGCAGAACTTGCTTCAGTTGTTTCGTGTCTCTTCCAGGTATCTTACGAATCCGGCACCTTTCCAGAAAACTGGAAATTTGCTTATGATCAACCTTTCTCAAAAAAGGGATCTAAGAGCGACCCTTACAACTGCAGACCTATAGCTCGGCTCTCTGTTACAAGTAAGGTGATGGAGAGGTTCATAAATCGCGAGCTTCTGGACTGCCTCGAACGTCACGGCTTGATTGGCGACAGACAGTATGGTTTCCGGCACCAGCGATCCACAGCTTTGACCTCCTAGCTTACGTGACGCAATTGTGGCGAAAACTCATCCAGTCTTATGGTGACGCTCATGTCGTTGACCTTGATATCGCGAAAGCTGTGGCATGCTGCCCTCTTATGCAAACTTCCATTCGGTGACCTTTCACAGAAGTTTTGCAGATACGAGGTTGACTTTCTCTCTGGCCGCAAGATATCCATCGTAATTGATGCATTCTCCTCGTCTTCCCACAACGTCGACACGGGTGTTCCCCAGGCATCGGTCTTGGTTCCTACACTGTCCCACTCACATATCAACGACCTCCCTTCCTGGACGATCAACTCAATCCACATCGTTGATAAAGATAGCACTCTACATGCAGGAATTCAGAGCGACAAGCCGATCTCTGGCGGTGAGCTAGGAAAAGTGACTAGCAGCGACCTCTTCTCTGACGAGAGACCTGGAGGTTATCACTGCTTGAGAGCGCAACAATCTTGTACGCTTGAATGTTTCCTTGACGAACAAAAAGCGTCCTAGCGCTCACCTGGTTTCGATGAATGGCCGAGTTCGCCAAAGAGCCGTTCAGTCCCGGGACGCATATTCGTAAGTACGCGACGCGTAATTCATTCGAAATGTTCCGGCTGCGCTCGAGCGTTCGGTAAATACCTAACGTATCGTAGTGATATGCCTGGTATTTATCTCTTGTCTCTCAATCATTTGATTCTGAAATTCAAGGATGTGGACTGCTTTTTGAAATCTAGATAGTGAATAAAAGAAAATATCCGTAGTTTAAGTGACCTACCAAAAAATATCAATATAAAACAATAAAATGATATTCAATGTATGATGACCAAAGACGAAGGAAGATGTCGAGGTCAGTAATATCACATTGTGAAATAATAGTAAAATATTTAGAAACAGATCTTTTGCGCCAAAAAAATTAAAAAAAATATGTAGGTTAAAAAACCACTCTACTAAGTGGTTTATGCACTGCTTTTAAGTGGAAAGGTATCCCTAAAAATCAAAAAAATCTTTCCAAGAGCAAATGTCGTCGTCGTGGGGAATGCATCACCAATCAGCCAACGACAGAGGCACGTCGTCGATGTGGAACTAAAAAAAAAGTCGCTATTGGTAGAATATCAGAAGGCATAAAGAAAAGAAATACCAAGTCTCCACATTGTCTGAAAACATGTGTTGCAAAATATAGGGCGTTGGGAATCAATAAGTCCAAAAAATAGAACAACAGCAGAGACGGTTTTTAAGCGTTACGGGTTGTTCGACTTACGTCTGTTAGAAATGTTTTTTATAGCCATAATGCTGCTTTTGATTGAGATTTTATGTGGAAATATTTCATGATGCAGAATGGTTCGTTTGTTTAAATCAAAATATACTTTTTTATGTTATCAACTTATTTTCTTTTATTTTGCTGTACAGCTGCAGTTCCACCTATTCCTCTTATTCTGAAGTATATGAAGCAGAACTTGCAATCTGCTATCAATAATGAACTTGCACTCATTGCATGTTTCACCTACGTAAACTACTCACTTCCGGAATTTATGAAGTGAGTATTTACTACTAGTAGGTACTATGAAAAATATTTTGTTTCATTGACTATTTCACACCGGCGGACCGTCGGCGATCCAGCCCTCTTCTAGTGTTACACTTACGGGCTTTGCTTCTCAGAACTCTCCTCCAAGATGTCGCCGCGCGATGTGCCTACCAGACAGACCCGTCTGACTTCGACCTCTTATCCTGACCGTGTCGAGCTTCGTACATCCAGAACTGGCCGATACGACTGCTCCTTTGCTCGGAAGGCTTTGAGATTGTGGAACAATCGACGATACAAGGTTTTCCCAGATCTACTAGCCTTAAGCAGTTTAAAAACAGTATTCACAAAATTTCCTCAGGATCCTCATGCTTTTAGGCTTCTGACAGCGCAGCTGCTTTGGTGTATAAAAAATATAATACTGATATAGGCGACGCTACACTTCATTTCATCGAGCAGAAGCGACGCAAAGTGAAAGGTTGTCATTTGTTTATGAGTTACGAAACCCAGCAGAAGAATGTCGATTCCTCGGTTCCTTCCCTTTGAATAAGCTTACACCTTTAGGCGCTTTAAATTTCTTTGATGATAGTACCTGTTCATTTTGATAGTCCCGATTGTTTGTTCGACATACCTTGAGCACAGATCAGGCTGTCAGTATCGCAATATATAAACAAAATTGGAAATTCGTCACCCAGATATTTCAATTGACATCATTAGAGCTATTCTAATGTTGCACTCCACGAATATCTTAATATCCTTGTGACCTACCTTGCACACTCATCAGTGATTACTAGACGAATGTTCGTTTAATATCTCAAAAAATGCACACTTGTCCATCTGAAAGGACCCGAAGAGAAAGGATACTCTTCCGTTGGGTTCTGTTACAATCCGCACATTCAAATGATCTTCTTACAAAAACCCACTGTAGAGAACAGACAAGCCAACTATGTGTCCAGACACAAATATGAAGAAGAGCTTCGCAATGCCAAAAACCAGCAAGATATAAAAGTTGGGCACAGGATAATGTCGCAGCGCATTGGTAGTCGGTCATTCTGGACGCTGGCCAAGCGGATTGAAAAGAACTTCCCACACCGTAGCCTTTCACCACTTACGTGTCATGATGGAACTATTGTATTCCGGCCAAGGCGGAAGTGCTAGCCAAGATCTTTGCTGCCAACTCCACGATGGACGTCCCCCCCAACGCCCAAGTTCCGTCAATTGAAAGGGTTCCCTACACCATGCGGGAGGTAACATGCAGGCATAAGACCGTAAGACCGTAAGCTTCTGGTCCGGACTTGATTCCTGCCATTGTACTGAAGAGGTGTGCAGCGGAGCTTGCTCCAGTTCATTCGCGTCTCTTCCAGATATCTTATGAATCCGGCACGTTCCCAGAAAACTGGAAATTTGCTCATGTCGAACCCGTCCCAAAAAAGGGATCTAAGACCGACCCTTACAACTACAGGCCTATAGCTCTGCTTGGATTACCTCGAACGTCACAGCTTGTTTAGCGACAGGCAGTATGGTTTCCGGCACCAGCGATCCACAGGGGACCTCCTAGCCTACATCACGCAATTGTGGAGTAAACTCATCCAGTCTTATGGTGAGGTTCATGTTGTTGCTCTTGACATCACGAATGAGTTCGATCAGCTGTGGCACGCTGCCCCCTTAAGCAAACTTCCATCCTATGGCCTTCCAGAAAAGCTTTGCAGATGGGTGGCTGACTTTATCTCTGGCCGCAAGATATCCGTCGTAATTGACGGGATCTCCTCTTCATCCCACAACGTCAACGCGGGTGTTCACCAGGGATCAGTCTTGGCTCCAACCCTGTTTCTCTTACATATCAACGACCTCCTTTCCTGCTCGATCAACCCAATCGACAGCTTCGCTGATGACAGCACTCTACATGCAGGAATTCAGACTGACAAGCCGATCTCTGTCGCTGAGCTGGCGCTCTATATAAGGCCCAGATAAGGCCTAGCCTCGAGTATTGCTCACACGTTTGGGGTGCTGCCGACCCGACTACATTGTCCATGCTCGATGCTGTCCAGAGGAGGGCGGTCCGACAGATCGATGACTCTTCTCTAACAGACAGTCTCGGGACCCTTTCGCACCGGCGGGCTGTCAGCGATCTAGCTCTTTTTTACCGCTACACCGACGGGCTTTGCTCCTCAGAGCTCTCATTCATGATGCCGCTGCGCGATGTGCCTGCTAGGCAGACCCGCCTGACTTTGGCGTCCCATCCTAACCGTGTCGAACGTCGTACATCCAGAACTGGCCGATACGACCGCCCCTTTGTCCCGAGGGTGTCGAGATTGTGGAACAATCTACAAGAGGACGGTTTTTCCAGTTCTACTAACCTTAGGCAGTTCAAAAATCGTATTAACAAGATTTCTTTGGAATCATCATAGTAGCCGCGGTGTTCCGGCATTTATGCTTCAGCCTGCTCGGCTGCTTCGATATAAAAAAAAGATACGACTATTCTCTATATACACGTAGGTGGTGAAATAATATAATTTCTTCAGAATTAATTCAGAACGACAAGCTGTATATCCCGAGAAATATAACATATTTTAACTAGTTCAATGTTATTATAACTATCAGTATTATCATAAAGTCAACAGAAAAGACCGAATAAGTCAAAATCAAAGAGGAATATCCCGAATTTCCAGCATATTCCCAGTTCCTCGGTGTTCTCCCTGCCACCTGTTTCGGCCGGTAACGGTGAGCGACAACTGATGAATAGTCTAGTTTTATCGGCAGTGTCGCATGTCAGTCCAGCCACACGGTCCGTCCTACACCTTGTTGCGGTCGAATGCCTTGCCAGAGGTTGGAACGCTGTTCGGTCCCTATATGCTCCCTCATTTCTCGGTTTGTTGACCCTCTTTGTCTCTGATGCTGATTGAGAGATCGTGGAAACCACCAGAAGCAGATTAGCTATATACACTCACCTAGTATTATTGTTTTTCCGTAACGAAGAAATCATTAGGTTAGATTACAGTGACTTTGTGTGTGAGTCTCTATTATCAACTCAACAGAGTGAATTGCGTCTTCCTGTACCTTCTCCCCTCTTATAACTTGTTGATAATTAACAATGAACCAAGTTTGCGCTACATGTTCCAAATTAATTGGCACTTCTCAAGTGCATATCTTATGCTCCGCTCCAAGTGCCTGAAAATTCACCACGCTAATTAAGCTAACTTGACCACTAAAGAGACCGGCTATTTCACCGAAAACGGTGACAACAAATGGGTTTGTTCAGCATGCTGTGGACATGGTAGAGTTACTCGTAGCAACTCGTCGTCCTCATCAACTAGTGCTCGACCAGCGGTCTCTCCTCATCGGTCTGACGAAGCGACTACTTCCGATCCTCTAGCACTCATTTTGTGTCAATTGTCGACCATGGCCAATGACATTAGAGACATCAAAAACTCACAAACATAACTAAGCAACGATGTCTCCCATTGTATGTCATTGCTACAACAGCATTCAGCTTCTATTGTTCGCCATGACGAACTGATCTCTAATTGTGAGGCTAGTATTCAGCAACTCCAAAGTGCGCAAGCATCTATCTTATTCAACATTTCATGTTGAATCTAGACTAACAAATGCACTGATAAATGATAGATCGTTGAATACCAACGCTAACAATATCCCATCTAATGGATACCGCCTCAATATGACCAGACTTGGTGCTGTAGGTACATCTTGTCCTCGGTTAATAAAGGTTGGCTTTGCATCGCCTATAATAGTTAAGAATATTATATATATTATAACTTATGACATTTGCGTTCAAGAACAACCTGCCGCCTAACAACCAACATGGTTTTATTCCTGATAGATCAATTATCACCAACATGTTACGCTGCATCGACAATTGGACCAGATCTTTAGACGCAAATGAACCGGTCGACGTGGTTTATCTGGATTTTTCCAGAGCTTTCTATCGAGTTCCGCATAAAGGGCTCCTGCACAAGCTCGAACATCTCGGAATCAGGGGAAATTTGTTATTATGGATTGAAGCTTTTTTGTTAGATAGATCTTTCTCCGTCCGTGTTGGAGACGCCTATCTTTCTAGCCATCGTGTTACTAGTGGAGTTCCACAAGGATCTGTACTGGGGCTAATACTTTTTCTTCTTTATACAAGCGACCTTCCCACCCGACTTTCTTCTATGTGTTCCATCTATACAGATGATACTAAAGTCTATAACACTGCCATGAACTCATCTGTGCTACAAGAAGACCTCAAGCTGATCAGAAAGTGGTCAGAACTTTGGCTCCTGCCCTTAAATCTCTCGAAATGCTACATTCTCCACATGGGAAAGAATAATCCTAACTTAACATATAAGATTGGCAGCAGCGGTGGCTGCAGCGGTGGCTGCAGTAGTAGACTCTGCGGTCTCCTGATCAGTCGCCGTGCGCTGTGCGGGTTCGAGTCCCGTCCCAGGAGAAATTTTTCTCTTGGCTATGGATGTTGTGATTGTCCGTAGGTGGTAGACGGTCTCTGACTGTCGAATGTGGAGGTACCACCCGGCGGATCTCGTAGGCGGAGCCAGAATGTGTGCATGTTGCATGCACAGGTGTTCCCTCGCCAGAGTCCGTGTGGCGTCCCCCCTTTCCCCTGTATCCCCCTATAGCCCCACGGTACCCAATGGGTGTTTAGGCCTTAGGCCTTCGTGGTAGTTGGAGTATAAAAAAACATACCTTAAAGATTATTTTTCTTCACACAGATCTTGGTCTGACAGTTAATGACCGGCTCACCTGGTCGGAGCACATTCAGAACATAACCTCTTAGGCAAAGCGGTTGCTATATATGATGGAAAGATCATTTAGCGGTTGCACCTCCTTCTTGTACAAATTACGGCACTGCTATGATGATGATCTAATATGTAGAGTTGCTTAGGTTTGCACTTTTCGATTCCTTTGTTCTAGCGTAGGTTATAAGTAAGAGATGCATGTAAACCAAGGTGACCTGTACTCATTCGTCTTCTGTTAAATAAAGTCGCTTTTTTAAAAAGTCGTTCGTGATTTGCACATTCTTAATTGGCGCTGCGAACAGGATATCGGCGTACCGAATCGATAATCGGCAGTATTGATTCACGAGTATCGCTCAATCGAGACCGAAAAAGTGCCAAAAATCGTCCGGTGTGTGCGGGTACGATTTCAATCATTTTGACGTCGATCACAAAGAACTTCGAAGGCTACACCGAGCAGGCACATCACCATCGAAGTACCAGACCGAAATACTTGCTAAGTATTTTGGGAGCAGGCAACGACACTTGAGAAAACGACAGGAACTGACAGGAGCGAGGTGCTGGATCCACGGCAGGCAAGCTGTCAACCAGGAGGAGCTGTATTGGCCCAAGGAGGTATCTCAGATCTCTCCAAATGAAGCTGCTAGTGCCCAGTGTAGCGATCCTAATCCAGGCCCTTCAACTAGCCGGCCTAGAGATCCAGCTGATCGAGAATAAAGCACCATATTTTAAGCAAGAGCTAGGTAACGCCTATCTACTAGAAGCGTACCATAAGACATTTTTTCATATAAATCTCACTCTCATTAATGAAAATATCAAGTAAATAACGTCAAATGTCTATTTTGCAAAACAAAGAATCGATGAGACGTTGATGACACAACTTGAACATGAATACAATTTGCTTTTAGACAAATATGAAATGTTAAAATTTAAACGAGTTAAGCGTGGATTATTTAATGGTCTTGGTTCCGTCATAAAATATATTTCAGGCAATTTAGATCAATCTGATCTAGACGAAATGATGGAAAATATGAAAATTCTGAAGGAAAATCAAGATAATTTATCATTACAAAATTCCCGAACCGTCTCTGTAGCAAAACAATTACAAGACAGGTTTAAAAATAACACTTTAATTATAAAGAAAAATTTGAGAGATAATTTGGATAACCTCAACAAATTGCATAGCGAATACGCTAATTCTCAGTATGTCTTGAATGAGATAATAATTATTCAAAGATTTTCTAATTATTTATCACACTTACTGTTAACCATAAACCTGAGCACAAATCAGGGCATAAATCTCTTACAGCTGAGTAAGACTGAAATTAATTATATCCATTCGTTACTAAGTGACCTATTTGACAAAAATGAACTTCTCCCACTCGATAAACTGCACAATTTTGAATTTTTCGAATTATGTGAATTAAGTATTATAGTCCTCGAAGAAGATATCATATTTGTTCTTCACATACCAACAGTTACTGGTAACTTTATATATTCCAATATATACCCCATTATATACCAAAATAATATTCTGGTATTGAAACATAAAAATATTATCGAAAATGAAACTATACATTTTTGTGATGAATGCAAATTATTGAGTAATAAATATTTTTACTGTACTATACTAATCCATTCCAGTTGTAACTTACTTAAAGTTGAAAATTGTACATTCTTGGCAAAAGGTTCATTTTCAGAAGTAATTCAATTAAAACATGATAACTATTTAGTGAATACTAACAAGAATATTCCAGTATATGAAGATTGTACCAAAGAAAGAAAAGAAATTGATTCCTCTTTTATTATCAGCTTAAACTGTAAAACATTTATTGATCATACTGAGTATTTGAAGATTTCTGATATTTCACACAAAACGTCCACGTTTAGCATTGTAACTATTTTATGTATTTTAACATTTATTGTAATTATACTTTGTTTAAAAAAACAATTGCTCTCTCTTTTGAAGCAAAAAGAACCAAAAAATCAACCAGTCAATACTGACATTGAACTTAACCAGATTTTTCCTTTGAACCAGGAGGTTCAATCTTCTTGAAGAGGGAGGAATTACGGCACTGCTATGATGATGATCTAATATGTAGAGTTGCTTAGGTTTGCACTTTTCGATTCCTTTGTTCTAGCGTAGGTTATAAGTAAGAGATGCATGTAAACCAAGGTGACCAGTACTCATTCGTCTTCTGTTAAATAAAGTCGCTTTTTTAAATAGTCGTTCGTTGTTTGAACATTCTTAATTTACACAACTTTCATACGACCCTACTGGAGTTTGCTGCTCCGGTATGGGATTCAAACCTTGTTCGCTATAGCAGCTTATGCCTTATGGCACAAGTGAGCCGAGTTATGAAGACCGCCTCGAGTTATACAACCTGCCTGCTTTTGCTGATAGAAGAATGCGAGGAGATCTCAACATCACTTTCAGAGCACTGCATAATTTGTTTGGTGTGGACAGGTCGCATAAATTGTAACTTAGTTAATGGCTTTTAGGCACATTATCATAAAATTGGTGGTGTCCACTGAAATGTTTTGCTTTTGGGACACACTCTCTTTCAGAGAATCATTTATGCTAAATCACATTATTGAAGCCACTGGCTGTCAGATTATTTGTGTATTACCACTTTAATATTCTGTTGGACAAGCAGTACCTTCGTTGTCATTCAAATAAGATTCTCTGACGGTACAGCATTGGACTCCACTAACACTATGAAATGCGCATACGAGAAAATCGCGGTGGTATCAAAATAACAATACAAGCTACAATGGCGTCTGCAGCACAATGGCAAATAATACTATCTGTGTCATAACATATGAATGACATGGCACTGTTGCATTTTATTGCACAGTTTGTGGTGCTCTATTGCTCCCTTGATGTAGAGCGTTGCGTTTTGCTGGTCTGTTCATATCTCTCGGAACGCCTCACGTGCATGTCTATTCCACAAATAATGATACTGAGACAGTGTGAGCTCAATATAGCTCTCAGCGCAATGCATTGTGAGTAAATATATTCAGTCTCTATTCAAAGCCTGCTTTCTTATCATGCAAATAAGGTTCTCTAAGGGTACAACATAAAATTTACAATTTGATTTCAAGTTCTGGAACTCCAGTAACACCATAAAGGGCACATAGCAGAAAATCGAGGTACTATTAAAGTAAAGATATAAATTAAAATGGCAGTCGCAGCGCAAAGAAAGTGCCGAGAATTACGTGAGCTTTGGCGGCGAATCTAAATACTCTAGTCTGGATTCGCATCCCGAAAACTCTTTGCATTAAAGAGATTTATGCGGGCCAGGATATCAAATTAATGGTGTGCATATGAGACGGAACGGGGCGGGCGTTTTTTGATTCCGGTTCCATCAGCGACATTTTTACGACGCCATCCGTTAAGATTATCATATTTTTCCGATTCTAGATATTACGCTCGACATGGAATTCACATCTGCACAAATTTGTCTACTTTTTTTACTGGTAATATAGGCATAGATTTAAACGCGACGGCCATGTTGCCAGTGCCAACAGAGACTTGACTACAGTGTCAGCAAATTCCTCAGGTGACAAGAGCGCAATCATATAAACCTTATGATAAAATTATAGAACCTAGCTCAAGCCTAAAATGCCATCGTGGGTGCCTCCAGGCTTCTTGTGGCTTGTTTTAGAGTCCAGAACATTATAGCTTGACTCTATCTAGTGATAGAAATGTGATATCTCGAAAAATTAGGAGGAGTTATGAGGGAGAGAGCAGCTGATGATATCCACTTGTACCGAATTCAACTCAATTGCGTAAGCAGCATTACTATCATCCATACCAATAACGTATGTCCTAAGAGTCTTGACACAAAATTTATCTTAACAAACACAAAATAGCATCAAGTTCCACTTGGAAACAAAAGCCTGTTTACCTACTTTACTGTCAGTTGACATTCATTTATTTTGAAGCTTTTGCTTCAAGATGTCGTATAAATAAGAAATAAGAATGAAAACAAATCAAGCAGAGAGATTGGTGAGAAGGGCAAAAAGTCAGGTTGGACTGTCTGGAGACTGACTCACCAATACAGATCTTCTAAGAGTATGATAAAGTTGGAATTGAGGAGAAATGGTCTCAAATATCGAAAGAGACTGAAGTTTCCCAAAAACTCTCATACGCAATTCCTTCATATACCAAGACGCTGTGGTCAATTGAAGCGGAATGGAAAACCTTTATTTATGATGACGAAAAATATTTCACTTTGAGTAATTCTGAAATAAACGGAAACTTCGGATTTTATACGGACAGCGTAGAGGAATGCCCTGACAATGTTAGATACAAACCCAAAGCGAAATTTGCAGATAAATTCCTTGTCTGGTGCGCAATTTCTAACAGGGGTGCACCCCAACCTTTTGAGTTAAGAGTTAAGGGTGAAGCTTTGAATAATCAGAGCTAATTGCTTTATTTTGTTCACAATAAAACATACCTTCTGTCCCCAAAAACGATAATCCTCCTAATTTGCCGCAAACTCAAGAATAGAGTAACGGCCGGCCCAGACAACATCCCCTTGTTCATAGTCAAAGATTGTATTCATGTCTTTGTTAGGCCGTTATTAAAAATATACAATCTGACTATAGAAAGTAACACATTCCCTTATATTTGGAAACTTTCTAGAACGACACCTATTTTCAAATCAGGGGATAATACTGATATTAAAAAGTATAGAGCGGTGGCAATATGGTCGAATTTCTCCAAATTGCTGGAGATAATATTGCATAATAGAATTTACTCCGCAGTTCATAGATCTCTGTCCCCTTTTCGGTATGGTTTTATTACTAAGAGATCCACAGTAACTAATTTAACAATCTTCACTCAGTTCGCTATTGAATGTGTCGATCGGCAAGGTCAATTAGATGTAGTATATACCGATTTTGCTAAAGCGTTCGATAGGATGGACCACAGAATGCTTTTGAATAAACTTTTTTTATTATGGATTCCATTCATCAGCTTTAGCACTCATTCAAAGTTATCTTCATGAAAGGATGCAATATGTTACTTTTAATGGATTCAAGTCGTACCAGTATATAACTAAATCGGGAGTTTCTCAGCGTTCAAATCTTGGTCCTTTATTGTTTACCTTATTTATTAATGATGTGCATTATTTAAGTTGTAATAAGCTCCTCTTTGTGGATGAATTAAAATTATTCAGGATTATTGGGTCTTAGACTGATTGTATTGCATTTCAGCGTGATATTGATTCTCTAGTGACTTGGTGTTACGAGCATAATTTATTTCTTAATGCGTCTAAGTGTAGTGTAGTCAGCTTTTCCAGGAAAACTTCTGCTTGTAAATTTAATTATAAAATTGGTGATGCTTACACAAATCGTTATAACTCAATTGAGGATTTGGGTGTAGTTTTTGACCATAAACTTAACTTTTCGCTCCACATAGCTCAAAAGGTGAGTGAAGCTTCGCTAGCGTACGGTTTTATTGTGAGAAACTATAGAAACTTTAGCCGCCCAGAGTCAGTTGGTTTTGTGTTCTGTATATATTAGATCGAAATTGGAATATGCATCGTTAATTTGGAACCCAATTTACAACTACTACATTGATTCTCTTGAGCATGTTCAGAGAAACTTTCTAAAATTTTTATCTTTCAAAGTTGACGGTATATATCCTGAACGTGGTATAACTGAAAGTTTGTTATTGTGTAGGTTTCAAATGCAGTCTCTAGAACTGAGAAGGAAGTGTGCATCAATTATATCTTGCATAAACTACTGCACAATCAAATTGATGCTAATGGGATTGTGGCTCAAATAAACTTTAATGTTCCATCTATTCTAACTCGTACAGTTAAAACATTTAATTGTGACAGGGCTCGCACAAATTTGTTTTTGAAGGCACCCATATATGTGATATGTGAAACTTCCAATGCAATATCAAATTATTGTGATATACATGCTGACAGTTTGAACGGCATTCTGGTAGTAGCTAGAAATTGCTTGGATAATTTATGATATGTTACTCCCCTGAGTGAAGTATGTTTTTTTGCTTCTTTTTCTTGTTTGTCTCTTTCTTTAGATGAAATCACCTGCTTTTTATGTGTTTTCTGTTCTTGTTATTTCGATTTATCTTAGGATTGTCCTGTAAATGGTTCTCTTAATTGTTGGGCAGTAAACGCTATTTATAACAAGTGAGAGTAGTTTTTCTGAATTTTGTCCAGGACCTCATGAGGGACATTCGAAACATAGTTTTAATGTATAGTTTCCGGTTGCAACTATTAAGTGTTTAAATAAATTTCTTCACTAAAAAATCCCAAATGGCTAAACTGATCTGGATGAAATTTGGTATAGAGATATATTGTAGTCCCAAATCCTTTTTATCCCTAGATAGAACTTTAAAATACCTATTTGGCGAGCTACCGCACAAACATCTTGATGTAATTTGAGATGAGGTGACTGACGCGGAAGCGCTTAGTCGCTGGCCCGATCGAAACGAGTAAGGGTGTATAAATAGAGTATTTGAAACGTACGTTTACTGCATTGTGACACTTGTTTTCTTAGCCCCATGTCTTCATTTAGATCTGTTTGGTGTTTTGTTTTACTAAAAGTATAATCTCCGTAGTTTCTGTATGATTTTTTCAAGACTTTTTGAAAGCACGGGTAACAAGCCTATAGGTCGTTTCTCGAAACAAACATTTATTATGACAGAAAAATACTTTTACCATACTCAGTGACAGAGTGTCAATTCGCTTTGAGATCATATTTGAGGTCATTGACGAATTACAAGGTGACCAGAGAAGCTAGAGTTGTGAGATGCGCAAACGACGGAGTCAGAGAGCGCTATATCTGAGAGAAACAATAATAGCCGACGAATATAGAAGTACAGTCGACGCGCCAAGTTTTTTCACAGTAGGCAAACGGCTGTTATTTGATTTTTTCTGATGAAAGAAGGTTGAAAGGTTGTTTTTCACTGCCTTTCACTGCAGTTTTAGAAGCAGTCGAAACCAATTCATTTGCCTAAAACTTTGAAGATTATCTATATTTTTTTTAATCAAAGACCATAAAAGTATATGAATAGTTTAAGCTACTCTTGCTGAACATTTACACAACTTGGCAAATTCAGCTTGAGCTGTGACGTGATGTTTACGGTGCAACCGGTTTTTCACAGCTTAAACTGACTTTGCCAGACTGTACATCCGCTAGATTCCCCTTCTGCTTCATCGCTCCGTTCTTCGGCATCTTCATCTCCAGTTTCGGTCTCGAGAAAGTCGCTATCGCTGCCAACTTCATTTAAATGGATAACAACTTCATCTACAACTGTATCAACAGCGGGCTCTTGCTGCATAAACTCTATCTCAATTTTTTGTGCATGCTCGCACCTAGTTTTCCATTCTTCTGGCGTAAAGTTATTGAAAAACGCGTCGCACCATTTTGAAACGGTATAAAACTTAAAATCGACATTTCTGGCCCACACGAGTTCTATTGGATTTAAATCGGGGTGGTAGGGTGGCAGTCTTAGAACATCGTGGCCAGCATCATGAAGAATGTGATCTATCGCAAATTTTTTATAAGCTGGCTTATGCAATTTAATCAAATTGTAAAGTTCTGGTTTAAGCATTTCATCTGTAAAAGAAATATTCCTGTCACAAAGCCAGATCTTCATTTCAGCTTTAGCGGTTGAAGATGTTGGACTTTTGTCTATCTGTTTATTGTGGTACGGCGCATTATCAATAACAACCACACTTCTGGGAGGTAGATTTGGAATTAGTTTTTCTTTTAGCCTCTTTTTATAATTATCAAAATTCATTTCATTATGATAATCTCCTGTGCTACATGTAGCTTTCCATCTTACGTACGTATTGGGTATAAATATATATATATATATATATATGTATATATATTGGTTTCTTACTGGCGTCTGTGGAGTTATCTACCCGGCTTTTGGTATGTGTATGCGAATAATGTATATACGTTTCGTCAGTATATATTACTGGGCGTCCTTCTTTCCTATATTTCGCCATTTTCGTTGAAAAAACAATCTGTAAATGGCGAATCTCTGTCTTTTCTATTAACAGTTTTCTAGTGGATTCAAATTTCTTCCACCTGAATCCCAATTTGTGTATTTCCTTGCGTAGTGTTTCTTTACACCCTTTGTAATTGGTAACATCGCACATTTTTCTGTGTATACAGCGCAAGGTAGGTATGCGCTTCTCTGTTATATGGTAGTTGACGATCGTTCTCCGTAACACCCCTTGGTCAAAACCATCGAGAGCCACCTTAGTTTTGATGTTTGTTCTCTTTGGTTTTGGGAATGAAACTGCTCTTTTATATTTCGCGCTTCTTTCCTTACACGCCTTATGGAAGACAGGCTCACTCCTGTTGCGGCAAAGACACCTTCTTGTACCTAGAATTTACAACAGTATTGCGAAAACGTATTAAACCGGATTTTACAGACCGAGTGAACATAATTAGGAAGGCCTTACTTTATCTATGGGAATAGTCACTCCATCTGTTGTTTCCTTTTGCATGAATTCTAATACAGAGGCTATAATTTCTCGACTTTGTTGACTGACAACCTTGTTTTTAACTTTGCTATGCATTGCGAATCTGGCAGTATACCAACATACATGTACGCGCCTAAAATTTTTAATCGGACTGTACGCAGGATGTTCCGTCGATCGCTGCTGCTTATGAAATGGGGTCCCCACTACTCAACCCGCCGTGACTACCGCGCATCCAATTCTCATATCTCAATGCAGAACAGACAAACAGTACTTATGTTACCCTAAAGCTTCTCTTAAACCTTTTTTACCAAAAAATGCATGGCTGTCAAGATTTCAAGGTGTTCGGGTATTCCATAGGTACCCTGTAAAAATAGGGAACTCACACTCAGTTCGCGGATAAAACCCAGGCTATACCCTTCCACAGGTATAAATTGGTAAGTGTACAGATCTTGACGATTCTTCGACATGACGCTGACAGATCACCGCATAGAAATATTTAACAAATCATACTTATTACCATAGTAACTATTGCATTAATTTAAATGTTGAATTTCTTTCTCCGAAGCTGATCTCCTTCAAACTAATGTAGGGCGTATGATTTAAACTGTACACTACTTTCAGTCCGTACCATATCAACGCTGTCGACACGTTCGGAATATAAAGTTCATAACTAAGATCAATGCACCAACCACGAGCCTTCACCATTCTAATCTAACACTATCCTTTTTACGCTCAAATATATGCCAGCAAAAAAGAAAAACCAATTTATCCTGACATTTTTCCACCCCTGAGCGCATTCAGTGATCCAAGCGCGGTTACTTTTATTCCCGCCGTTGCCCTTTCCCGATATACACCGACGAATCCGATTTACCGTATACATTTTATTGCGTATTACCGGGCACTCCATTTACGACTTCGCCTCCTTTCCCCTAGCACCCCCATTCAGGGTTCCCCTGGGACCCGCCAAGCATCACTCCGATGCCGATAGATCGCAAGCGGCTTACGTCAAACTTATCGCGCTGTGATGTTAGGGTGTACCTAGAAGCAGCGCTGTGATTTTAGAGAAGTATCTTAAAGCGTTATTATAGTATATGAGTATGTATTTAGGTTATGTATTCGAAGGAGAGTCACGAATGGGTCGCAGTACTAAGGTCACATTAAGCAGATTGGCACGGCTATTATGTAAAAAAGTTATGATATTATACGTGAGTTTGATTATCTTTTTATACAATTTCTTATGCAATTTATTTTACAGAGCATCCCACATCTAAAAGAAAGCTCCAGATTGTTAACATGTTACCGAACTAGCTTTTCAAATTGGTTTGTGAAAATTGTGTGAAACAAGTGTAACTGGTGACCGTTCATTCCACTACAGAGTATCCTAGCTGCTGCAGTTCATAGGCATAAATCCATAGCTAATTAAGAATTAGGTTATCTAAAATCGGAAATAACTTTATAATATTAAGCACATAATAAGCCTTCAAACTACAAAAAACAACTGCACTACAATGAGCATAGTATTATGACCATACACAGTACACACCAATTAAAAATCTGGCTTTCAAATTACTACAATACGAACCTGTTTCCAAGTGAGTCATATACTAAATCGGCGACGTATGCACTGAATTTTAATAGGAATGAAATCTGACTTAGTACATGAAAATATATTTATTTTGTTTAACGGGGCTCCTACAATCACGAGCGCCATCTGCTGAGGTAACGGGGGGGTGAAAAGGAAACGATTGTGGGCTGGTCTCAGACGGTGGTAAATTTTTATAATAACAGAGTCGGATTTCGATTATCGATCTAGCCTGTAGATCGTTTCCTATTTTGGTACTCAGCTAGTGATCATTTAGCAAAAACTACCTAACCGTTTCCTCTTATTTTAACGGCATAAGATATTTTTATGGCCCTCGTTCAATTGTTACCATCTACCACACGACCCTTGTAAACATAATTGTGTTTATTGACATGAATAAACGAATTAGAATTTGAGTTCTTGAATTTATCTTAGGAAAGATATAAAATTAGTTGAATACATTTTTTCTTAGTCGGAACGCACCGTCGCGTCGCTTGGACTGGCAGGACGAAACAGTAGATGAATTTCGCCCAAAAACCGATTTGCACTTCACAGCTTACTTTTTATTATTTCCAAATGAAACTGTTACAGCGTGCTAAAAACAAAGTTCACAGGGTGCCAGCGATCCAGTTTTTCGATTTTATCCACTAGGATCTTTTTAAAATATCATGAAGTTGAGCACAAATAGTGAGCATTTCAACCCACCATAATTCTTGCGCAAAGCAAAACTTTGTAAAAAGCTCTGATAGCGCCCTAGGCAATTATGGCCTGCTTATATCCAGAAAAACATCACAAACTACAGAACGCAAAAGGTAACTACGAAATGGGTACGTTTCACGGGTTGTGAAATTCAATGAAGTATAAAATCTACCAAATGATCGTTCTCAATAACATATTTCCTTGACATATCGATAATTTTAAAGTTCCACGCTAAATTCCCCTATACTTGACTGAAGCGATATCCGAATTTATTCTTCCCTACTGTCGGTAGTTACAGATCTGTTGGCTGTCGGTGTCAAACCTATAAAGCAGGTACCGATTTTTTGAAATCGTGAGCATAATTATTATTCGTCGGATTTTCTATACTTAAATTTCCTCTAATCACCGGGATCAGAAGCTTCTTAGTAATAGAACGTGTTTCGCTGATTTCAACACCCCTTTCTAAGCAGTACAATTTTTCATTTCAATGATTAGGAACCCCTGAAACGTCAAAAATGGAGTTTCAGTAGTTGTTACTTTTCTTTTTTGCCTATAGCACCGTTGCCACTGGACTAAAACTACAAAGCAATTGGCATACTAGTAACCGCGTGTGGAAATTTCATAGAAATCCGCGCGGTAATTTCCCAGTTGATGATGAGTGATACAGTTTTTCGTGATGTAGATGTCATATGACTTAAAAAAACATAACATCTCATTTAGAAATTTTTCGCGCTTACAGTACTTCCTCGTCAATGACGTGGGAAGTAAAACGGATTTAAAATCGAGGAGTATGAGCGATCGCGATTATGTCCTTTCGTCCTTTCTTAGTCCGTACATTGCGCCGCATCGCTTGGTTTGGCAGCACGAAACAGTAGACAAAATTCGTCCAAAATACGATTTGTAGAGGTTTGCGCGCTTCGAAATTGACGCTTATTTTTTGATATTTCTGATGAAGTTTTCACAGAGTGCTGAAAACAAGAGCCCACATGGTGCTATAGAGCTACTTTTTCATTTTTTTCACTAGGTTCTTTTTAAAAAAATCGTGAAGTTTAACAGAAAAAGTGCGCACTTCAACCCATCATAAAACTTGTGCAAAAACAAAATTTCAAAAAGTGCTTCTATAGCACCCTGAGCAATTATCTTCTCAACATACTGTATGAATTTCATTCAAAAATATTGAAAAACGGAGTGTCAGTTTTGAGGCAGCGTCGGAGCCGCCTTAAGTTCGATGGCAAAAATAAAAGCAACTGATTAGAAAATTAAAAATGCAACACAAGTCATTGCTTTGTTTGCGAAGGGCCATTAGTGTAATCGACATTAAGCATGAATTACCCATGGAGCCTATTCACATAAAGCAATATATTCTAACCACAAAAATTTACTCAAAATTTGTATACAATACAAAAATAAAAGCGAGACATATCCTAAAGGTAGCACAGGATTCTCACAAATTTTCACTTCACTGTTCACGGTTTTACACCAAAAGGCAAACCAGACATTTACAATACCACCGACTAGTTAGATCTTGTAAAACTAATCTAACCCAGAAATAAGTTTGTCACCAGCCACCACAAGTAGTTGTAAAAAGTTGTGTTATATCAGTTATCTAGATTGTCCAGGGACTTAACACAGACATACATTAAATCTCAGTAGACCCACATATTGTATGAGATATTACGTATTAAATATAAAAAGAACATGATATATTAGGACAAAAATTAACACTACAGAATATGATTTTACACGCATTTTTGCAATGTAGAGGAAATAAGGAAATAACTCAAAGTTGAACATATTCTGTTGTTGGCTAAAAAAAATATGATAATGAGCTAATAGTATGTTTATTTCGTGAAGAACATGAGGACATACATTTTTTGCATCATAAGAGCTTTTACTGTAGCGCTACTGGGTAATGTTATGTATGTAAATGCTTCCAGAAAAGAGTGCAGAGTGAGATAAGGTAAAAAGAAAAGCTCGATGAGCTTGAGGTCTTTATTACAATTTCCTTTTTGTTCACTGTAACACTCATAATCCGGCATACAGCCACTTTATCCAAGAGGATTATTTCACTGGGACCCGAAAGTTTTTTCTTCGGATTTACATAATTACGCAATTTGTCTTTTATTTTTGTAACGATAAAATGGCTGATTTATTTCAAGGACATACCAAGAAATGGCATCGACGAGAGTGAGAGGTAAATATGCTACCGTTTGAGAATCGATGACTTGGGGGTTAAGACATCAAGTCCCTATTCCTCTGAATGAATGGGCATATGGTGAGCCGGGAAAATATTCACAGACAGTTCTGATTAACATAGATCTCTTTTACAGAGAGGGAGAGAGAGCGAGAGCGAGAGGGGATTCACCTAGCCTTCCCTCAAAAAAAGGAAGAAAGAAAGACTCTATTTGGTCTATAAGCAGGAAAAGGGACAATTCACCGGGATTTTAGACGACTGTGTCCAAGCTCTGAGATATTCTGTACGCCAGCATTTGATAAGGTATACTTGAACATACTAAGGAGGTCAGATAGTCCCGACCAAGAGCATACAGAGGAAGAAGAAGGAAAATGGAGGCAATGTCGGCAAAGAGGCCTAAACTGGCTCAGCTGAAAGGTTATGCCATTCCATCATTGCTAGTTTATAGCACTTGATACAGCAAGCAAAAGTTGTACTCTTTCTAAAAATAAGCTGAATTTTTATGGTTCATCGTTACTATTAAATGGTCTCAGACATTTTGGTTTGCTCTAGTCCGTACATATCCATTCAGAAGAAAAATGCTAAACACCAGTATGCCAATATGTTTGAAACTAAAATACACGGAGAACGGAAGAGGTTTTCTTACGAACATCGTATAGTAGATTGTTTTTTCTCATACAGAGTGACGGAACTGGGTCGAATGCCAATAATTCTCCTTGTTTACATTGACTTTATCCGATTCAATAACAGTGAAAGCAGTAGGATGTTTCGTCCTACTTCACAAAGCGTGTCTTGGCTTTTTCTACGGTATACGAACGATGCGTAAGAGAATAAAAGTGAGATTCGGAAGACGGTGGTGACTTCATTTCCATAAAAATACGCATCCACATCGGATTTTTTACGCTTGTGCATGCACTGTATCCCACACCAATCTGATATAGAGCGACCTTTTGGTGGGCATGCTTGATTCAAGTATTCTTCCCTGGAGGGTTACAAAGTCACTCAGAAATCGAAAGCGAGATCAACTCCCACACATCCACGGTCTTGAAGGCATAGAATCAAGGATATAATAATAATAATAAATGGCTTTATTTGAAGAGACAATGCATAGAAAAATAGTGTTCAACAAAAAGGAATAATTGCTCTCGAATCTCAAGGACGAGTTCACGACTTGCGTGCTCTTCCACTCATCCCTTGCTCTATTTTAAAATAGTGATATCAACTGTTACATGACTACTACTAACTATGAGAGCAGAAAAAAAAAGCAAGAGTACAAAAAAACAAATAACACTGAAAGTATAAAACTGAAAATATTACATCATATAATCATCATACTCATCCAAAGAAACTAAATGTTACAGTATTATCAGTGAAGTTAATTACACTTATCTAAAAGGAATCGTCTCAAAGCTGCCTTGAATTTGCAACCTTTTATATTTTTGATTTGCTGGCGGATGGAGTTGTATAATTTATAGTTTTGTTGTAAGAGAAGCCACGTTCGAAAAAACATGTTCGATGGAATGGAGCAGAAATATTCTGTTTCGAACGAACATTGACAGAATGAAGACTTTCTCTAAACATGACTTTTTCATACAAATACGTATATGACGGTGACTTGCTCGACAAAATATTATTGTAGAAACATAGTGTTAATAGTTCTGAACGCTGTTTCATGTTCAACCACTGTAAATCCTTCAGCTTATGACTAACTCTGTCATATTTCCTTATACCGAAAATGTACCTTATACATGAATTTTGAACACGCTGAATTCTAGACATCGTATCAGCATCCAAGCATGGATAATAGACAGGAGCACCATGCGAAAACTGGAACAAAACCAACGTTTCGCATAGCATTCGTTTGATGTCTCTGCTAAGAAAGTGTCTATGACAGTAAAGCAGCTTGAGTGCATAATACGCTCTTTGTATAGATTTTGAAATATGTTCTTTAAATCTGAGCTTAAAATCTATTATGAGACCCAAATTTTTAACAGAATCGCAGAACGGTATCAGAATATTATCTATATGTAGCGTCATATTGTTCATTATCTCTGACCGATCTTTCCCAAAAATTATTGCTGCTGATTTTTTTGGATTCAGTGACATTGAATGATCATTAGAAGTTTTAAATAGAGGTTTTCGCCGAAGCCGCTCAAAAACAGTTCTCTCTCAACTATGATCTTGATCATGACCTCGATGAGAAATAACACATCGTAAGATCCATCAGGAGATATTTTAGGGCCAACGGCAAGATTCGTCTGAGGCTTCTCAGCTCGCTGAAAGCTCTGACATGTTTGGTGACAATAACCAATGCGATGCTCAGAATCCAGCACTTCCCTGCTGGGTGAAGGACTACTGAGGTCATCATGTTTCCAAAGAAGGTGGGTTCGATATTTCCTCAGGACTACCGTCCCATCAGTCTGCTGTCAGCTCAGAAAAGGTGATTTATCGTTACCTTGAGAATTTTTGGTCAGACCACCATGTAATTCCTGATGTTCAATTTGGCTTTCGGTCCGAGCATAGTGCCGAGCGACAGGCAGGCAGGCTGGTTGAACCTGAAACCAGAGGGTTCACCCTCAGCATAAGTACTGTGATCTTGCTTTTCGATGTCTTAAATGCATTTGAACAGGTGAGGCACGCGGGTCTCCTGTACAGACCAATCCAAAAGGGTTTTCCTGCCAAAAGTTCTGGAATCCTCCCTCCAAGGATCAAAATTGGGTGAAAAGGAAACGATTGTGGGCTGGTCTTAGACGGTGGTCGGCGCTACTATAAAAGAAGAAAGGATGACTGCGGGTGCCTACCGAGGTAAATTTTTATAATAACAGAGTAGGATTTCGATTAGCGATCTAGCCTGTAAATCGTTTCCTATTTTGGTACTCAGCTAGTGATCATTTAGTATTGTTCTACCATTGTCAAGGTTGATAATGGACAATAAAAGATCATATGCGACAAGTTTAATTACGAATTCAGTGAGTTTAATTCATGATGAGGACAACAATAGTGTGGAGCAGTTCAACTCTATAATCGCAAAATATATTGGGGTAAGCGAATAAATTATTGCAAGAAGAAGTCATACCATGGAAGATGTGCTGCAGCTGTAGTGAGCCACAATACCGAGCGGCCTGTCTATGTGGTCCAAATACATTTGCGTTCTAAGCTTAGTCCAACCTCGCTTGTCATAAACCTGACATCAACGACATTGATTTATAGGTTACTAAGCAAAAATTTTTAAGGAAACTTAGAAAAAGTGACGACGAGATTTTGCATATCGAACAAGTCACCAAATCACAGGACTGTGCTTTATGGCGTCTTCATCGGAGGATAAGGTTGACAGCGTCTCGATTTAGTAAAGTTTGTAGAATATTAATAATATTTATTTACTCTAAAATATAGGGAACATGAAACGAGTAAATAAATATAATATATCCATAGGAGGACAACGCCTGTGCATGGATCATATGTATGTTGAATTGCAAAATATAATAAAATAGAGAGAAAAAAGAAACTATTGGTAAGAATGGTAGAGCATTTATTGTGTAATATTTGAGATTATTTTATTAATTTGATTTCTCCCAATCGTGTTAATGAATTTTTTTAATTTTTTTTTGAAGCCTAATGTATTGCGTAATTGTTTTAAATTATATGGTAAATGTTGGTACAATTTTGGAGCTATATACAAGTGACATCGTTTCATTAGGGATTTGTTTGGTTTAGGAACATTTTTTGCGCGTAATTTATACCTGGTTTTATGATTATGTTTAATTATGAAGAAGGCAGACAACAAGCTGTAAAGTTCTAGTAAACTCGATCATATACCCAACAGAGTTTTCTAGTAAGGCAATACAAAAATCATTGGACACGGCAGTTCAATCTTGTGGTTTGTTTATTGATCGCACACATCCATTTCTGGCAGCATCACCTCCATCTACCTATTACAGTAGACAAGACATGTACTTAATCCAGGTATAAGCCTACCTGTTTATTGCTTTGCAAAAACTACCTAACTATTTTGATGGCATAAGATATTTTTATGACCCTCGTTCAATTGTTATCATCTACCACACGACCCTTGTCAACATAATTGTGTTTATTGACATGAATAAATTAATTAGAATTTGAGTTCTTGAATTTGTTTTAGGAAAGATATAATATTATTTGAATACATTTTTTCTTAGTCGGAACGCACCGTCGCGTCGCGTGGACTTTCAGGACGAAACAGTAGATGAATTTCGCCCAAAAACCGATTTGCACTTCACAACTTACTTTTTATTATTTCCGAATGAAACTCTTGCAGCGTGCTAAAAACAAAGTCCAGAGGGTGCCAGCGATCCACTTTTTCGATTTTATCCACTAGGATCTTTTTAGAATATCAAGAAGTTGAGCACAAATAGTGAGCATTTCAACCCACCATAATTCTTGCGCAAAGAAAAAATTTTGTAAAAAGCTCTGATAGCGCCCTAGGCCTGCTTATATCCAGAAAAACATCACAAACTGCAGAAAATAAAAAGGTATAGGCGAAATGGGTACATTTCACGGGTTATGAAATTCAAATGAAAATGCAGGTATAAAATCTACCAAATTATCGTTCTCAAAAACATATTTCCTTGACATATCGATAATTTTAAAGTTCCACGCTAAATTCCTCTATATTTGACTGGAGTGATATCCAAGTTTATTCTTCCCTACTGTCGGTAGTTCCAGATCTGTTGGCTGTTGGTGTCAAACCTGTAGAGCAGGTACCGAATTTTTGAAATCGTGAGCACATTATTCGTCGGATTTTCGATGCCTAAATTTCCTGTAATCATTGGGATCAGAAGCTACTTAGTAATAGAACGTGTTTCACTGATTTCAACCCCTGCTTTTTAAGCAGTACAATTTTTTATGTCAATGACTAGGAACCCCTAAAACGTCAAAAACGGAGTTTCAGCAATTGTTACTTTTTCTTTTTTGCCTATAGCACCGTTGCCACTGGACTAAAACTACAAAGCTTTGGCATACTAGTAACCGCGTGTGAAAATTTCATAAAAATCTGCGCGGTAATTTCCCAGTTGATGATGAATGATACAGTTTTTCGTGATATAGATGTCATATGGCTTAAAAAAACATAACATCTCATTTAGAAATTTTTCGCGATTACAATACTTCCTCGCCAATGACGTGGGAAGTAAAACGGCTTTAAAATCGAGGAGTATCAGCGATCGCGATTATAAGTACCTATTTGCAGAATCACTTATCTACGAGATATTATATGAAATAGGGCCACCAAATTATCTGAATACGTTCTTTCTTAGTCCGTACATTGTGCCGCAAGGCTTGGTTTGGCAGCACGAAACAGTAGACAAAATTCGTCCAAAATACGATTTGTAGAGGTATGCGCGCTGCAAAATTGACGCTTGACAGTGTGCTGAAAACAAAACCCCACAGGGTGCTATAGAGGCACATTTTCATTTTTTCACTAGGTTCTTTTTAAAAAAAATCGCGAAGTTGAACAGAAAAAGTGCGCACTTCAACCCATCATAAAACTTGTGCAAAAACAAAATTCCAAAAAGTGCTCCTATAGCACCCTGGGCAGTTATCTTCCCAACATACTGTATGGATTTCGTTCAAAGATATTGGAAAATGGAGTATCAGTTTTGAAGCAGTTGAACTCTTGTAAATGGCTTGAAACTCACTGCGTCGGAGCCGCTGCTAGACATCGTTACACGTTTTTATGTAAAAGACCTCAAACATATATTAATGAAAGCATCTGTTAATCAAACGTGTGCAAGCGCTAACAAATCGTCTAACGTCCGTGACATTTTCTGCTGCAGTTTCGTTTTTGTTTTTTATTACCCATTGCTCTGTAAATGGTGTATACTGTTGGGCAATATATGCTTTATTATTATTATTATTATTATTTATTATTATTATTATTAAAAGCTAGAAGTATGTAGCGCTAGGTGGGCTGAAGGTCACGTCTAACTTTATAAACAAACAAAGATGGCATTTCCTTGTCAGTTTTTCCTATTTTTGGACTGCCTAAGGCTAGTAAAACTGGATAGTTACGTCAATGGATGCCAAAACGTGATAAAGTTGAAAACTTTGGTTAACTTTTATAAAATCTGTTATTTTTTCATCCACTTTTGGCACACAAGCGCCACCTACCTGGAGCAAAATTTGACAGATTTATACGATACAAGTATTTCATTCCCTGTGATCGAAGACATTATGCCATATCCCTTAGATATTCTATATGAGTGATGAACGCAATGCACTGAATTGAATGTAAGAAATTATAATGTCCATCTAGTGTGTTCAGTTGCGAAGAACACGCCGCGGACCTGTGGACAAGGACCTTTAGATGATTATATCGATAATCAACTGCTTTATACTCATGAGACACTGCACAAACAAGGAATAGTCGGTTGCATACTGTAATTTATGTTAGAGGTAGGTAGTGCTCCCTTTGAAAACTGGTTATCTCACATTGCTACAAAAGCAAACAATTTAAGTGCAGTTTCAACAAGTTCACGTTCTCCAGCCTCCATCATTAAATTGCTTCGTTATATATCGTTCTTGCTGGAGTATTAGCATCGAGGCCATTAGGGATGGACACTAGTTTGCATACCAATTATTTTCTGTCATAAACTAACCGCGCGCATATGTTGACGTGGTTAAGGCCGGAGAAGTAGCGACAAAATGATGATTTAATACGTAAACTAAGGTCAAGTACTAACACAGTGAAATAATGGAGATGGGGAATATAATAATAATAATTAATAATAATAATTAACGTCTTTTATTTGTAATATTCTTATAGGAGGCGAGATTTAGATTATATATCTATTCTACCATCTAACCCCCTTAACAATACGAGATGTAAAAAAAAAAAAAAGAATTTATTGAAAATTAATAGGCACCTGTATACAATAACGAATAATCCAAGTAAATACATAAGGAAAATATGAGGACACTCATGGGTTACAACCGATTTCGCTGCTGATCAAGAAGAACTTCTTTCACTTTTTTCTTGAATTTGGATAATGGATTGGTTTCTTTTAAACTGCGGTCTAAAGAATTATATGATTTGATCGCATTGTAAATATATGAATTCTGAAATAGAGACCTGCTTTGGCGTGGAATTGAAAAAGTCTCTCTATATCTAATATTAATACGATGCATATTCCCTCTACGTATGAATTTGTTCACTAAATATGACGGTGTTTTTGAATAAAGAACCTTATGAGTCAGATTTAGGAGCTGGTACTTATACATTCTATCAATTTTCATCCATTTGAGTTCCATAATGGCATTCGATATATGATCATATTTTCTGAGATCATTTACAAACCTGCAACATGTATTCATAATACTTTGAATACGATTTCTTGTTATAATATCTAAATAGGGATAGTAAACCACTAAGCAATACGATATCTTTGAAAATACGAAATATTCACACAATTGCTTTCTCGCAGATTTATGTAATATAGCCTTATTTGCAAATAAAACTCTGAGAATAGCGTAGCACTGCGTAATTAGATAGTTCACATGTGCAACAAATTTTAAGTCATCATCCATTATAATACCTAGGTTTTTCGAATGATCCACAGGAATTAATTTATTACCTTTTAAATGTATGTTTGTGTCCTTTTTTAAGGTATTCTTTTTTGTTCTATTTGCGTATACCAACATATTTGTCTTCAAAGGGTTCAAACGCAGATTATGACTACTACAGAACTTTTCAATTTGGTCAAGATCTTGATTAATTTTATTATTTGCGGTTTGCAAGTCATTACTCTTAAATGAATAGAAAATTTGAGTATGTATCTGTAGAATACCTTTTGTTCTTAAAAACTGTTCTTAATATTCCGATTTCTTGTTATCGAAAGCTATGATGCAATGAGTCGAAATTTATAGCACCAGGATCTCTAGATACCTTGTGGGTCAATGACAACAGAGGGCTTTGACACACATGTTTTCACTGCATCTGAGTAGGTACCTCACAATCTCCTAGGGAAGTATACGAGCCCCTTCCCACTTCAGTTGGCCCACTTCAAGATTTGTACCAAAATATGCCTTTATAAACTAAACATGACGAAACTATTTACTTCTAAAACAATTTATTTTCTCAAAAACATTAGATACACTCTAGTCGTAAAAAATATATATTTGAAATCACTTAGACCTATAACTAATGGAACATCTGAACAAATAAACAATGTACGGGTAAATGCGCAAAGTTAACAAAGCAACAATTGAAAGATTACCATTGGGTAACATCACCTTTATTTTTTATTACGGCTGAAATTCTTTGGGGCATAGTGTTAACCATGTTTTGCAAAAAAATGGCGCAAAACAATCCCATATTTCTTGAAGCTTTTGTCTCAGTTCGCTGATTGTACGAGGAGGATGTTGTCGTAGAACCTTTTTCGTCTCGTGCCACAAACTTTCAATAGGTGACAGATCTGGACTGCTAGAAACCCATTTCAAAGGCGGTACATTATTTTCTTCCATCCATTTTATGGCCTTTTTTGAGGTATGGTACGCTGCACCATCTTGCTGAAACAAAATCTTGGCCGGATGTCAAACATTTTTCCATCACTGGTAAAAGCGATTCTTCTAAAATTGCCAAATATTTGTTTTCCTACTCCTTTTGATGACATTCTGCCCCCGACCATAATGAATGCTGGAAATTTCACTTTTCTTTTCAGACAGTCAACATGGAACGCTTCATTTTTTTTTTGCAAATAACTCTACTGCGACTGTCACCAACACAAACTTTGAATCGGGCCTCATCACTCCATTGTATTGCACACCATTGTTGACGTGTCCATTGTCCATGTTCTTTAGCCCATCTAAGCCGTTTTTTCTTGCAGTGGAGTTAATAGTGACTTTTCTTTGGCCTATAAACAAGTTGTGCAACTTTAGGGTTTTTACTTCACTTTTTTTTATAAGAAAACTTACCCTGCTAGTGCTAAATCCCAGTTTGTGGACCTCTCTATGAGTTGTGGATCTCGAAAACATGTGTTATTTTTATGCTGCAAATTTGATTAGGGAGTGATAAAGTTGGTGTTTTCTACTATACTTTGAAGTTGAGTCATTAATTTTCAGATAATGATTGTAGAAGGAAGATGAACCAAAATATGTGTGTAAAAATAAAAACAAATTAAAAAAAAATTACCTTGTTTTATAAAGTAGTATCCTGCCGAAAAGTATTTCACTGCGGACCTGTATTTGATCGTGAGGTCTTGGAGCACCGGCATGCCCTCCCCTGTGAGGCCTTAAGTCACCTGATTCACGAGCCCGTTGTACTACATTAACAAAGGCACGAGGGGTTGGTTGCACTCGATTGGGAAACCGATCCACATAAACATGTGCCATTTTTTATTTCGTTTGAGCCACGCAGCAAACACCACGGATTATATCCGTTGTTGCCAAACACGAGCACATAATATTATTATTGAGACAGGGCGGTACTCAAACTTCTAAAGGGCTTTAACTTTTTTACTTTAATTTTACCACAAAAATGTTAAAGGAGAAAAACATTTCTTTTGATCAGATCTACTCACTGTTAAAATAAATGACTCAACTTCGAAGTCACCCTGGATATTATCAAAATATTCATTGTTAATATTTTAAACCTATAACACCCTGCTACATTTTTATTATTTGTGTTTGATAAGAAAAAAACTAAGATTTCAATAGTTGGGCCAACTGAAGTGGGAAGAGGCTCGCATGTCTTGCTTATCTCGTATTCGGAAATGGAAAGGATCTAGGAGAAGATTTTCGATAGATATGCGGCTATTCGGGCACTAAGTAACTTTGTAGATTCTTCAACATTTCAGGGAGATTTTTGATAGTGCAGCAGTCAAGCAGTTGGTCTCACTTATTCATGTAGTGGGATACACAGCTCCATAATATATGCGTAAACAATTAGGAAGACGACAGAGAGGTGGACTCCAAGGCAAGGTTCCTTGAAATAGCGTAGTATCTACGTCGGATACAAATCTTATTTTAAGGCCGGCACGTACATCGAGAAGTGACATTTCGTCGTTTTTTTGACATCCCGTAGGCTTTTTGTGACATAACGTAGGTTTTTCTACAAGATTTGAACATGGCACATGATGATTTACACTGGCTGTGAACTCGTTTTCTAGCTGTACGTGTTGCTTAAACGTCAGCGAACAGCGATCATAGCGAGCAAACGTGGCATTCCACGTTCATTAACTATCTGCACAAAAACTACCTAAAAGTTTAAGCACAGAATATTTTTAATGAAGGAGTTAAATTAAATACTAGCTAGTTATCATAAATATCTTCGAATGTCTCTCATGAGGTCCTGGCCGGAATTCAGATAAATTTTTCGTAAATTCGCCGTCTTAATTGTTCTTAAGTTCGATCTTGGGCTTCCTAGCCTCTAGAATAAACCTTCCTAGGCGGTAAGGCCCAAAAATCCTCTACTGTGCGAGCCTGTGGCAAGTTTGGAGGATTATCGTTTCTGGGAACTAAAAGTATGTTGTGCTGTCGTAGCCAGTTTTGGATATCTCTTGAGAAATGGCATGACGCTAGCCTGGCCCAAACATGATATTTTCATAAGCATGATGTTCGAGGAGAAACTGATGCAATTTGGAAATGAAGTTATCAATATAGCTATCTTGACCCCTCACTCTTTCATCAAAAGCTTGGAATACACCCTGTTAGAAATTGCCTGGTGTTATCATCTAACATTGTCTGGGCATCCCTCGACGTTGTCCGTATAAAATCCGTCGTTGACCTTAATTTCAGAATTACTCAAAGTGAAATACTCTTCGCCATCTAAAATAATGATTTGGTGTCCCCGACTCAGTTGACGACAGCATTGCGCTCGACATCCCAACCTGATTTTTTGCTCTTCTCACCAATCTGCCTGTCCTCTGTGCAGTAAATGCACGGGATCTTCCACTTTTTGGAAGATTCAGAAAAGGTATTCCCTGCTCGCACTCGGCTATTGTTCGATAAATGGTTTTGCGAGAAATGTTTTCATTCTGGAATATTCGACACATTTCAGATGTGGGTACCCGCCCGACCAATTTGTAGATACTTTTTCTTATTTCTAATTTATACAGGGTGCGGCAGAGAGGACGGACGTTTTTGGGATGGGTAGTACTCTCCGCCTCCGTCCACGAGAGAGGTGGGGGAGGGTGCCGTTTGACTCGTGAGATCCTAGCATTATTTTCGTTATGGAGCCTTGGACTGTAGAGCACCGCGTTTTCGCCTACGATTGTTTCGTCCGAAATAATGTGCCAGTCATCGTCGTACAGCTTGAGTTTCGTCGCCACTTCAACATTCATCGGAATAGAGCTGTTCCCTCGCGAAACACCATCCTTCGTTGGGTTGAATCACTTCGCAGGCGTGGTGAACTGATCAACAGAAGACCAAGAGGAGCGCCGCGAACAGTTCGAACTCCTGAAAATGTTGAACGCGTTCGACAGGTCTTTCTTCGCAGTCCGACTCGATCTGCCTGGAAACATGCTGCTGCACTTTTTGCATATGGATCTCCGCTTTCACCCCTACAAATTGGCCATTGTGCAACAGTTACAGCCCGGAGATTATGCACAACGAATGAACTTCGCACGTGAGATGGAAGCGCTGATCGATCAAAATGAGAACCTCATTTTGTTTATGAGTGCCGAAGCCCACTTTCACCTAAACAGCATGGTTAACTAGCAGAATTGTCGTTATTGGGCTAATGAAAACCTGCAACAGTTACACAAAAGACTGCTGCATAGCCCAAAGGTAACGGTTTGGTTCGCTGTATCGCAAACTTGCATCATTGGCCCTTACTTCTTCGAAGACAGTAATGGTCGTGATGTTACCGTGAACTCAGAGCGCTACGTTGAGATGATCACGTTATTCACCCTCTCTTCCCTGGTCGCCTTATTTCCAGGTTTGGCGATGTTCATTGGCCTCCTCGGTCCCCAGATTTATCCATTTGCGATTTTTTCTTATGGGAACACCTCAAGAGTATACGCGAACAAACCCCGAACTCTGGACGAATTGAAGGCCCAAATTCGCGTGGAAGTCGCCCAAGTTGAGAGAGCGATGTTGGAGAGAGTCTACGCGAACTTCCAAGAACGCCTCCAGCACTGCATCAACGATTTCGGCCACCACATACCTGATGTGATTTTCCACACTTGACTGCCCCAAATGCTATTTCCTTGTGAACCTGATTCCATCAATAAATTTGTTTTTGAGTAAACATTAACTATTTTTTGATTTTTTTAAAACCGTCCATCCTCTCTGCTGCACCCTGTACCGCATCTTGAAGCGAAAACTTCCAAATAAATAACTGGCAACACACGGTACAATAGGTAACAAACTTTTGATTCCAAAGGCAACTTGATATTAGTTTGTGTTTGTTAAAATTAAAGCCAATGAATTTTGTGCCAAAACTTTTAGCACATACATAGTCTGAACGATGACATTTCGTCAGTTTTTCTGACGATTTTAAAGCTTTTGACATAAATACCCCTGCCGGTGCCAAGGGTTTGACGTTTTTGTCAAGGTAAACCATCTTGTATGTATATATACGAGCATATTAACTTTGCTGGGGCGGCGAGTATTGGAGTCTGCTTTGTATAGAGGCATAAATGAGCCTTATTCAGCTGGCTTGGCGCAATGTATCTATTTAGATGCAAGACAGTAGACACTTTCATCTGTCATCAAAATCAACCACGGTGCAAGGTAAAGTAGCAAGCTGTATGTTTGGAACTGCCTGCCAAATCGCATTTTCAGCTCGATTACTCCTATGGGCGCTAGGTGCCGCCGATTCTAGTACTATAATAGATACGGGCTACTCACCATTGAACCTTCTAGTAAATATAGCTCTTGTTTGTCGGAACACTTGCTTGCTGTTTTCACTTTCGCAGTGGCCAATTCTGATGATAGATAGCACTTATAATAACAATAATGTTTATTGGTCCAATTACAAAGTTTTCGTATAAATAATAACGGCAATGTCCAGTAAACATAATGAACCCAAAAAAGTGTACACCTGTGCTTGGGTTCTAACCAAAGTTGAGTTATATCGATACAACAAATGTTCTCTAAGTATACTAGTCAAATGTATAAATTTGCATCATTTTATGATCAAATAACATATAGGTTCTTAGTCTCAGCAAACTTATGGATTAGCCTTGGTTGATTTAGGATCCATGATTTTAATTCAATTTTTAAACGTTTCTTACATTTTGTATGTTTAAAGTTTGCAGGAATAACATTATAAAATTTTGAGCATAGAAAATAGAATGATCTTTGACTGATAGTTTTATTTAGCCTAGGAATTAGTGCAGAGACTTGCTTGAATCGCATTTGATAGTTGTGGCTGATAGAAAGTAACAATTTTGGATGTTTTGTTAAAATATTATTGTATGATAAAAATAAATTTGCCGGCGGTCGAAAAGCTGAGATTCATTGTAAAGATTTTGTGAGGGATAACATTTCTTTTGGTTCAACATAACTTTCAAAATCCACTTTTGCGTAATTTCAATCTTTTTATAATAATTATTCATGACTCCCCCCATGCTAAAATTCCGTAAGATAGTAATGATTGAACAAGCGCATGATATATCATATGTAGATATCATTCGCTTGAAAAACTGCTGAAATATTTGACTTTTGGAATAACGTATCTTAATTTTCTTACTAAATGTTCAATATGTTTATCAACCGATTGTATGTTATTACAGCTATTCAATGTTTTAATTTGGAGTTGATTAAAATTTGAGGAAGATCTGTTGTCGCAAGAAAATGTAATAAAGTATGTTTTGTTGAGAGTGTCAGTTAAAATCCTTTCGGTGAAAGAATTTGTAACCTTTTGAAAATCTAATACAATTTTGTTTTTTAAAGAAGTCCAATCTTTGTCTGAGTAAATAATTGCCGTATCGTCTACGAAACCAGTAATTTCTCCGTCCTTTTTTTAGCTTAAAAAGGTCATTAATATATAAATTAAACAACATTGGTCCTAATAGGGTTCCTTGTGAAACTCCGCATCTAACAATCATATTTTCACTCAGTAAATTGAAGTTGATATTCACACATTGTGTAAATTCTAAAATCCTAAATTTTTCAAGGTTCTTATATGTTTTGCGTAATGCTATCGAATGCTTTGGTTAGGTCTACAAAAAGGCACGCTGTTGAGTTATTATTATCAACGTACTTGTAAATTTTGGTTGTTAACTGAATAAGTGCATCTTGAGTTGATTTTGCTTCCTGGAATACATATTGCTCTTCAGATATGAGGTTGTATTTTGCAATAGAGTCTGAAAAGCGTTTTTTAAGAATTTTTTCGTAAATTTTTGAAAAGTTTGTCAATACTGAAATTGGGCGATAATTACAAGGGTTCTGTTTATCTCCAGATTTAAATACAGCTTCTATTATAGTCTTTATCAATTGGGTCGGGAACATTCCTCTTTCCATGCAGGTCTTTATAAGATATGCTAATACTTTAAAAATTTTATAATTTATTGGTTTCAGAGTTTGTGCGGTTATATTATCAAATCCCGGTGATTTCAGTCGCTTTATGATATGCTCAATTTCGTATTGATCGGTCTGTGTCATATACAGGGAATTTTGCAATACGGTCTTCATATATATAAGTTGTGTTTCGATCGAGTTTATACTCAGAAATGAGCAGAGCCGCTCAGCTTTGTTGCCCATCGATTTCAAGCCTACATCATACAGAAGTGTTGCCAAACAGCACGAAATAGCTGTCTATAGTTGGTTGTCTGTGATCTGACAAACGAAAGCTATATCAGTAGCTTGTATAATTTATCATTCATACTTTTCTGTCAAATTGCTCAATATTATCTCCCATGGCCAGCTCTGGTATCAGCAAGGGGACCTCCATTTTGTTCAGAATTCCAGCCCAACATTAATTTTCAAGTGGTGTGTCGTACGAAGGCCGTTACGTCTAAATTAAATTGCCAGGGTCGCAATTAGCATACAGCGACGAACGACAGGAATGCAGATACCACCACCAAGATCCCCTTAGTTTGTTTTTACCCCCATCCCCCGATCTGCACAGTTCACCTCCTTCAGACCTAACTACCCTTCGGAGTTCAGTCACGTTCAAGGAAGGGGTGCACATGGATTCGTTAGGTATCCTTCGTTAGGGATTGTCGTAATGCTTCTGAATTATGTGAATTCAAAGATGACTAGGAAAAATTGGCGAAAATATGGAGTTTTTAGCAAGCAAATGTTACTAGTCTATTTTGCTCTACTGAATGCAAATTATTTTCTATCGGATGCAAACTTTTGTAGCTCTCATAACAACTCTGTTAATATATTGTGATACAGATAGTGTGATCTAAACTTGGCTTAAGTACGTCACAAACAAAAGTTGTAGAGAGGGTTTCCTACTATTCCAAAAAAAATGTACGAGTATGTTTTAGTGATTTTCAAAGATCTAACTCTTAGTAGAAACATGACAAACATATTTGCAATAATAACACTTTCCACTAGGAAACATTGCACACTGCTTCTACAAAAAACACTTAACATGACTGAGCAGTTTCTTCCATAATTTAAGATTCCAACTTAATAGATAACATCTGTGACAATTATTTTTGCAGATCACATTCAGTATAAAACCATTTTGACTATTTTTTTTGTTATTCAATTGATTACTTTTCTATAAAATTACTTCATACGTTCGATTGGTTTGAAGCATTTCCTGTTATTGGGTGCGTTCTTGCGTCTTGGAAATGAATGTTAATCTATCTATCTACGAGGTTTTTTCAAAAAGTATCTATTCCAAAAAATGCATCAAAGCATTTGTATTAAAATTTGTGTAAAAAATAACTTGAGGTGCGCGGACATATTCCAAATGTTGGCTGTTGCATACAGTGGAGCTAATTTGGACAAAAGCGACGTTTATCTGTGGTACAAAACGTTCTCAGAGGGCCGAGAAGATGTGAGCGACGAAAAGCGTTCCACACGACTGAGCACGTCAACAACAGACGAAAACATTGATGAGTTCGTGCCGCAGGACAGAACGGTCAATTCCGAGAAGCAATCCGCCAGAGACGCCTGGATTTGTGGAAGAAAAAACTTGGCTTTTGCACCATGATTATGTCCCTGCTCAAGCATCGTTACTTGTGGGCGAATTTTTGGCCAAAAACAACACTCCCATAATGCCTCACCCGCCGTATTCCCCAGACCGGGCCCCCTGTGGCTTTTCCTTGTTCCCGAAACTGGAGAGGCCGTTGAAAGGACGGCGCTACGCTACGATAACGACGGCATCAAAGTAGGAGCTCAACAAAGACACAAGAAATGATTTTTCAAAATGCTTGGAGGATTGGAAAAAACGTTATCACAAGTGTATAATGTCTGATGGAGATTAATTTTAAGGGGACAAAATAGATATTCATGTATAAATAAATAATTCTTGCTATTCACAAGGTTTATTTGTTCTGTCTTATACTATAGCTTCAAGCAATCGTTTTGAACACTTTGTGTCGATTAAAGACCTTTGCAAATAATTTTTCTTGACATGATGTGATATGCGAACTTGCTAGTGAAAACTCTTATCGTCCAGCCGTATCTTGGATGCCGACAATGCTCTGCTTGGAAGCGAAGGGGCAGCAAATATTCATATTCGATAATGGCCGTATCCATCCCAGCGCCTCTCTTTGGGGATGCACGATATATTTCATGGACTTAAGTGGTTGTCAGTCAAAAATGTTGCGATGGAAACACACATCGATGACACGCAATTTTTCTTTCAGAAAGCGGCACCGCTGCATGAGAGAATTTACGAGAAGTGTTTTTATAGTAAATGTGTAGTCCTATATATTTTAAATACAGGGCGTAAAGTTAGTAGTGGATCACCGGAAGTCAGGTAGTAGAGGGACTCAAAACCTTTTGAATGAACCTGTATATGTGTGGTCCGAAATTTTATAGTTCAGGAAATATTTGTGAAATTTCGAAAAAAAAAACGGGATAATGAACTTTTAATTGCAATTACAACTAAGCCATAAGGTTTAAGGCTGTGTTTTTTTTAAGATAAGCTAAAAGCTTAGTTTTAGCAATGGTTATGTCACTTTTTAACAGAGCTAATTAGAAGTCAACGCCTAAAAACTTAAATTCATTCATTTTATTGTAAAAACTATTTCAACCCATGTAGGACTAACCTTAAAAATTTCAGCTTGCTACGTTCTTAAGTCAAAACTAGCTGGTGAGGTGTATAGTGGGAGTAAGCAGCACTTATAGTTGCAGAGAGTTATTCAAGAGATTGAAAATAATGACACCGCCTTCGCTTTTCCTCTACAATATAGCTATCGAAAACGAAACAGACGCATTAACTGGCAGCTCAGTTTTTTTTTTGAAAAACGCTCAGACCCGTCGATTTTGTTTTCGAGGGGGACACAAGTCTGGCAAAAAATCACGTTAGCACGTGCAGCCCCCTAAGTGGGGGTGACACCACCCCCAAAACCTTAAATAGAAAGGGGGGTTGAGTGATACCTTATTTTAAAGGTCTTTCAATTCCCTTTATAATAATATAAAATTAATGTACTTCAGTTCAGTATTTTTGAAGATTTAATGATTTAAACCTTAAGTAAAACTAATACATCATCATTAGTGGAGATCAATACATTTGGCAGCAAAGGAATTTAAAAATGAAGAATGAACTGAACCGTTAGGCAAGTAAATCTTGAAAATGGCCACCATGACTCCCCATGCAATAATAAAGGTTTTGCTCAAAACGCTGCCGCACATTTGAGGAGAAATTTGAAGGCACTCATCACAATTCTTTGTCGCAGGTCTTCTAATGATGTTGGCTGAGTAGCATAGATTTTGCTCTTTAAATGACCTCACATAAAGAAATCCAAAGCTGATAAATCTGGCGATCTTGGGGGCCATTCAATGGCACCTTTTCTACCAATCCATCGATCTGGAAACGTCTGATCTAAATATTGCCGAACACGTAATGCGTAATGTGGTGGGGCACCATCCTGTTGGAACATCAACCTATTCGCAATGTACCGCCGATCATTCTGATTTTCAATTATGGCTGTTAATGCACGACCTATGGCGTCTTCCAGTAATTCTAAATACATTTCACCGGTTTAATTTCCAGGTAAGAAAAAAGGACCAATAAAATGACCGCCAAAAATACCAGCCCAAATATTTAATTTTTGTGGCTGCTGTGTATGAACCTCATGATAAATTCTGGGATTAGAATCAGACCAATATCGGCAGTTATGACGATTTACTACGCCATTTAAGAAAAAGGGACATTTGTCGGAAAAGCAAGTTTTGGATAGAAAATGTTCATCGTTTATATTTCATTCATTCATATCTTCACAAAATTGTAATCGCCGATCAAAATCGTCTTCATTAAGTTCTTGTACCAGGTGAATTTTATGCGGATGAAAACTATGGGCCTTTAGAATCCGTTGGGCAGTACGTCGACTAACACCACATACAGTCTCCAATTTGCAGGTACTTAACATATGATCTACATAAACTTGCCCTAAAACCCCCACTTCTATTGCTTCGTTCGTTATGGGATTTTCCATGTTGCGTTTTTTATTGGCGGCTGACCCAGTTTCCCGAAATTTAGCTACAAGTTCTTGAACATGCTTTCGATGCACGTTACTGTTCTCATGTCGCTCATTAAATATTTCTGCTGTTCTATTAGCGCACTGATTATTTCCGAAAAATATTTCGATAATTGCAACTCTTACTGCTGTGGAATATACCATGGTTAATTTATATAATAAAGCGTTACAAGTTATTTTAGCAACAAAGTTTGGTCAAATCAATCGCAAACTATGTACTAAATTCCTATTTAAAATAAGTACGAGATATTTCCTTATCTTTCTTCAAGAAATAACTTTTTAGACACAAAAAAACGCTCCAATAGATATTTTTAACAACAAAATGATAAACAACTCATTGGCGTAGTGAAGAAAAGCATTTACTTATTAAGTAAACTCTTTTAGTCACATTTCTTCTGAAAGTAGTACAAACTAATCTGATGTACCTATTAAAGTTTACTTTAAGCTTTCGATTAATAAATCTTCAAAACTACTGAACTGAAGCTCATGTATTTTACATCATTATAAAGGGAATTGAAAGACCTTTAGAATAAGGTATCACTCGACCCCCCTTTCCATTTACGATTTTAAGGTTGGTGTCACCCCCGCCCAGGGGGCTGCACGTGTTAACGTGATTTTTTGCCAAACTCGTGTCCCCCTCGAAAACAAAATCGACGGGTCTGAGCGTTTTTCCAAAAACAACTGAGCTGCCAGTAAATGCGTCTGTTTCGTTTTCGATGCGCCACCCTGTATATACTTTTTTAACAAAGATGATTTTACCTTGAATAGTCATATAGACGAAATGGGCACTCGCAGACAAAACGACATCCATATACCTTTTGCGCGGTATAAGTTAGGCAGCAGATCACCACGTATTTTAGGACCTAAAATTTTTAACAACCTGCCTGACTCCATAATAAGGATCACCTCAATAGGCCAATTCAAATCTGAGCTGAAAAGCTACTTTATCTGTAACTGTTTTTATGCAATTAGCGACATTGTCAGTTTTTAAATTTCGTTTTTTATCAATAATCTTAACTTGTTTGTTGTCGGACGTTATTTGTTTGTTTTTTAATAATTTACTTCGTACATATTTACTTATTGTATTTTTTTGACGAAACCTATACATGTTCGTGCATGTCTGAAGGAAAATAAATTTATTATTCTTATTTTTGTGCGACCTACACTCCGTTAGCATGGTGGATGTTCGTCGAACGCCTGGAGGGATTATGCTATTCTCCGAGGTCTTGCCTAGACCTTGAGGAAGAACGCGTTGTGGTCTATTTATGATACGGACCAATTTCACCAACAACAGTCCGTTATTCTCCACCTATGAGGTAACAGACCGTCAAGTACATCGAATGAGCTTCAAGTTCCAATCAACAAATTTTAGCAACCAATAGCTATGAAATGAAACGAAATACTGTCAAAGTATGAGATGAATTTTTGAATAAAATTCATGTTTTAATTACTATTGTTGATTTTTTATTCATGTTTATATTATTTTCTTCAATTTATATGCGATACTGGGTGTTTTTTCCTATAAACCTCTTGCAGATAGCCATTAAGCACCTACTTGATGACAGGCTCTACCAAAAGATATTGCTCGTTTCCAAACATTCATTCATTTACTTGCCGTTCATCAGAACCATTATGGCACCTTAGATTGATATTCCCACAAAACCAATCAGGTTTTTTGATATCCATACATCCATAAAGTTGAATATTTTTCGTTATTCAGGAACTGAACAAACCTCCACACTATATTCACAGCGATTAAGAAGTTCTCAAATATATGCCTTAAATATCTTTCAACATTTTCAAAGAAATTGTGCAAAATCTTCAAACTTGTGAAGTAAGCGAGTTTCACTTCATGCGTTGTTACCAGACATGCCCAAACCATTAGTTGCTGACGTGATGTTCATCCCGACCACTGCATCCCCACGACTAGGCGACCTGTATGTTATATTTGTATTGATAGGGCAGCGGGTTATGCTATAAATCATATGCACTGATTGCAACGGTTAGATGATACAAAAAATATTTTCATAAATAGGAGATCTTTCCCATTCCGGATCGAACAATCTACCAAAGATGCTTATAATCATGATACCTAGTAAATTTTCACGAAAAAATTCAAAACCAGCAAATGTAAAAGATTCATTTCTCACCCTCCACCACGGGACGTGATCGTCGTTAGACTTGGCAACCCTGCGAGTGTCAGATAGATATCCCCGCCAGTCAAAAAGGCAAACAATAGACATTACTAGTTTTTATGATTTTTGGACATAAGAGACATTACTTGTGAAACATTTTTCATAATGTTTTGTCTATGTCCATAGTAATTGCATTATGCATCAGGGAGATGTAGGGATTGACACGTCTTGCACATATTATCTGTGTGTTAGGATGGAGAGGTCATAATGTTTTTATTGCTTTGAAGAAATTCATTAACCCATAAATTAATGAATGATTACTATTACGACGTAAAGGAAGATGAGGTATTGGATGGAATGTATTTTATATTCTATTTTCTTGCAAAATACAGACAAATCCACACTATTAAACAGGTATGTAATGATAACCTTCAGTATATTGGGGTTGGTAAATTCGAGAGTGCAATGCATTAACAAACGTCCAAATCTGCTGCCAAATTTAACAGCTAGAAAATCGACCTATTGTTTGTCGCATTCCCATTCGCTGAGGGGGATAACGGATTGTTAAATGTAAACCTATAACATATATCAAAATACATGAAAGTTGACCTGTTTTCTCTATACAAAAGCATCATGTGGGAATCAAATAGTGGTCGTGTTTATAATTCAGTCGAATTTTCACGACTTTATTCAATATTTTAATAGATATTCAGAGACCTTTGACGGCTTCTGTCAAATTGGATTTCGATAAGGTATTTTCCCATTGGTCCATAATATTAATTTTGGTGAAATCGGCCCTTAGTCAACTTATGTGGGCCGTTCTCATTATCGCTACATTTTGTAGGGTGTTTATGGTATGTTGTTCTTCGTTACCGGAAATCTTGATGACCTGGTGCTGGAAATTCTTTTGCAGGACTCCAGTAGCGCCTATAATGATTGGTACCATTTGTGCTTTCAAACTCCACATTCTTTGTATTTCGATTTTCAGGTCCTGATATTTTAACATCTTTTCAGATTCTTTTTCTTTTACAGATGCATCCGATGGTATAGCCACATCAATTAGGTATCACTGCCTTTTGGAAATGTCTTTTAACACAATATCTGGCTTGTTGGCTGATATTGTCCTGTCGGTTTGAATTGGTTGGTCCCAAATGATTACAAAATCATTTAGTTTTTCAACAGCTTTAGGAATGTGATCATACCAGTTATGTGATACTTCGATTCCGAAGTGTTTGCATATGTTGTAGTGCAAATATGCACATACTTTATTGTGTCGGTCGATATATTCCTTTTTGGCTAATATCGGACAACCGGTCATTACGTGATGAATAGTCTCATCGTATTGCTTATACAACCGACATTTTGCATCTACATTTTCTCCATTATTATTATTGTTATTATTATTATTATTCTCTCAATAAATAAGCAAATTTATTTTACTGGATACAGTCCAAACGACTTGATGGATTTTGACACATGAGGTGCAGTGAGATTCGTCCTAGCAGTGCGAGTGATACTGTGTGTATTAACATCCTGTAAAATCAAAATGGCCGATTTTTTACGCAATTGGCTAGATCAGTTTTGAGCTTGGGCGTTCAACTCGCCATTTCAGGTGAGAGAGCGTTCAATCTTCGGTCCGAACTGACGAAACTACCAAGTCAGGTAATGCTTCAGCGCGAAATTTGCATCTAACATTTGGCATCTGAGTAGAAGCTTGTCATATTCTCCGCGAGATTATGCAGAAATGCATTACTATTATGGTGCTGCCCTTTGAACTGCTCGTGCAGCTGCTCGCATGTATCGGGAGTATGTGGTTAGAAGAGGTGGAGCACAACCGGCGGTATATCCCGACTACCGCGTTTTTCTACGCGTCCATAATGGAGGGCCGCATACTAGGCACTCATCGTCAGCTAGGAGCACCGATGATATGCCCAGAACAAATAGAAGATATATTAGAAGCAGACGAGAGATATCCTTCTATAAGCACCAGAGCCATTGTCCGCAGCAGAAATCCCATACTTCAATGCACACAATACTACGCTCGGAGAACATGCATCCTTACCATGTACATACAAAGAGTACAAGAATTGCTTCCAAGCGACTATGCATAAATGGTTGAATTTTGTAAGAATATGTTGAGAAGTTGCGAAGAGGATGAAGCTTTTTTCCACAGCATCTTATGGACAGATGAATCCAACTTTAACCGAAATGGAATATTCAACGTGCACAATTTTCTTTCATGGAGCATGGAAAATCCACACGCTATTCGCCGACACAGCTTTCAACGTTAGTTCGGCTGGAGTACTCAACAAAAAATCAATTGGACCATATGAATTGCCCGCCAGGTTGAATGGCCAGTCATATTTTGCTTTTCTACAAAGCAGTTTGTATGAGCTGCTAGAGGATATGTACTTTTAGACGTTAGAGGCCGCATGGTGCCCCATGCCACTTTGCCCGGGATGTACGACATTACCTAGAACTTAGGCAGTAGCTTTCCCTGGCGTTGGATTGGTAGAGGTGGACGCATACGATGGCCTCCAAGGTCACCCGATTTAAATCCTCTAGATTTTTTTTATTTGGGGGTTTATAAGGGGATAATCTATACATCTGAATGTATAAATGTCAACCAACTGTGCTAGAAAATTGATGAAGAAAAATAAAAGTTATGGAAAATGCAAATCCATTTCAAAGACAATTTTATTGGAAGGTGTCGCTTGTGTATAGAAAATAATGGAGGCCATTTCGAACATGTTCTTTAAATTAAATTATCTTCCACATTTGTCGGTAAATCGTGATAAAGAGCGGCTAAACACAGTAGGTTCTGTACTTGTAGGTGGTAAGGATCCTATTGCGTTTCTAACGTTTATCACATCGCAACAACGAATGTGACATGATACACTCATCGTAGCAAGCTGACATTTTCAGGGTTTATTCTACATGGATTTTAATAATATTTACAATAAGATTAATAATGAAATACAATCGAGATTTATAGCTGGTCAGGGTTTATATGAAATAGAAAGAACAAAAGTTAATATTTAAGGCGAAAGGGTAGGCTGAATGACAGCAATAATAACAATTAGAAGCCTGGCGGGTCCATCTGGCAGGCGTATTAAAGGATATGGCGGCACTAAGGAGGAGGGTACAATGGAGTAGGGTCCGTCAGCATATTGATAGAAGACATATAGAGCCATGATGGATATTGATCATGAAGAATTGCTCTTGAGCTAATGTCGTCTTGCTACCGCTGTGTTAAGGCAATTCCACACGTTGCGAGATCCTATCGGCTTGCTTCAAATTGCACCTTTGTTGACCTTATTTTCTAAAGCAGTTCAGCTAGGTATCCACGTAATTCTGAAAATCAAAGCGACCATTCAGAAAATCGAGCTTTCTAGCTGGTCAGGGTTTATAGCGTAGCATGATAACGGTGATGTTAGCTGAGGGATGCATTAGCCGAACGACTGTTCGGATAGTTTTCTGTTATACTCTGGCTCTACGGCTGTGGACATAGTTGTTTTATCTGGAACAATGTTAAGCGTAATGTCAGGTTTCCATTAAATGGAATCACTTGCGACTCAGTTTTCCCTCATAAATGCTAGTAGAGACAGTTTGTTTAATAGAGCGCGAAAGTAAATGTTTTTCAAGACGAGGGAAAATATACATAGACGAGATTAGACGATCCGTGGAGGATAAAAACTTTTACAGGCTTGATACATACAATGTATTTTGTACAAACAAACAGAAGCGCCTTGCAATATTCTCAAAAAATACTATTTGATTAACGTCGGACTGTCGTCCTCATAAGTCAACTCGGGCCATACTAGCTTATGTTATGGAGTAAGCTCACTCAGTCATTTTGGTGAGACATACTATTGCCTGATATTAGATGTGCTACAGATCACTTAGGGTAATGGTCGGCAATCCGTCGATCGCGAGCTAAGTGTACCTCGCAAAGGCAAATTCTGGTAGCTCACGACATATTTTAAAAAGGTGTAAGAAACATATAAGTTTACGTAAATTTTGTAAATTCTCATAATAAACACAAGTAGCGGCAATACTGCGGTTAGCGATCTGTTCGAGCACGATCTCGATTACTTTGAATCTAATAAATACGCAAGGTGCGGCGACAGTGCGCTCAGCTTAAAATTGAACGGCACAAGGTCTGGTGGTTGGGTTTAAGTTGGCCTGCAGTTAAGCTCATTATGAGCAGTAGTAAGAAGGTGAAGTCATGCCGTTTCCATTCGGAATGGGAAGAACAATATTTTTTCACATAAATTAAAGTTAAAGATGTATGCTTGTTATGTAATACATCTGCTTCCGTTGCTAAAAAAGGAAATATCAAGAGGCACTATTAAACTGTATGTTCGAATTTTGAAAAATCATTACTATTGCGTTCTGTAACCAAAACGAAAAAACTGAAACAATTAAAAAGTCAGTTAATTGGATAATGTTTTTAAAAACAATCGACATATGTAAGGCTGCAACTGAAGAATCATAGCGGGTGTCCCAGATAATTACACAAAAGAAGATACCTTGTGAAGGCCAGGGAAATGATAAAACAGGTGTTTTTAGAAGCTGCAGATTCATTATTTGCCAACTTCAGAAATAAAGACCAGATGGTGTCTGCTATAAAATCTATGTAACTTTCTGCTGATACAGAGATGAGGCCAGTAGACGTAATGAGCAATGATATCGTTTTACAGTTGAGAAATGACTCCGATAACTATGCGTTACAAGAAAGATTATTCAAAGCCTTGGCCGATGAAATTGACTGTCAATACGGGGAACTACTTCTTCACTCTGATGTCCGATGGTTAAGTAGGGGACGAGTGCTGAAACGTTTTAACGATATCATATCTGCCATAGGGCAATTTTTCAAACAACGTGATGAACTGATTCCGGAACTGGAAAATTCAATCGGGCTTAGAGATTTTGGTTTTCTCGTCGATATTACAGCACTTAATTTTCAGCTTTAGGGAAGAGGCAAAGAACTAGAAGAAATGATGTCTGATATAAAAGCGTTTATCCAGAACTCGAGTCTTGGAAACAAAACTTAATCCCTGGCGATACCAGGCATTCTCCTGTTCTTTCAGAAAAGATATCTCGAAGTCTCTAACTTGAAGGATAACTTCAAAAATCGTTTCAAGGATTTCAACAAAATTGCTGTAGTGGCACAATTTGTTGTTTCACCCTTCATGGAAATTGATATCCGATAGTTTGCAGCTTCCGTTACCCAGAATTTTAACGAAGACGTCGCTGTGACAGAAAAGGAAGTGATTGCGTTTCAAAATGATTTAGCTTTAAAATCATTAATCTCAAATACAAAATGTAAGTAAAGATAAATATTAAGTTTTATCTCGTGTTGCCTTGAAAGTGTATCAAAATGTTAATTTTCAAAATAGCAGACGCGATATATGGAGGATTCCGCAAAAGCTTTTAATTTTTTAATATTTTTAAATAGAAAATATTTTATAATATGTTTAGGTTTTAATGAGTAATGTTTTTTATTTATCAAAAATTTCTTTTATAAAAATTTTGCAACAAAATGAATATCTGTTATTTACTTCTAGTAACAAAAATCTTGTACGTCATCAATGTTCGAATCATTCGATTCGGATTCTGATGTTGACCCACTGGCATCTAAATTGGAATCGTTCCTTGTCTCTTGTCTGGTAACATCAGGTTGTTTTAAGAATTGTAGAGCTTCTTTATGTAAAGATTGCGCCGGTCTCGTACTGTAACGTAATAATCAATGGATTACAGTCACACGTGCATTAATTTGGCGCCATGTATTTCTGCCTAAAAATTACTCTAACTATTCGTTGAGCACTCCTGAGCAGCCATATTTTTACTATATTACATTTCATACTATATACACTACACTTCCTTGTCGAAACAAGATCGAGACTCGCGAAGACATTTTTAAAACTGCCTTAGAAAATCGATTTTAGAAAAAATGTACAATTGTTTATGTTTATTTGTTGTAAAATTTAAATATTTCAAACATAAAATAAGCAACAACTGTGCCTAACTATATATTCTGCATACCTTCAGAAAGTGATTCCATTTTGCACAATTCAAGCACTTCGAAATAGGCCAGAATTTTTCGACGTGTACACTTGTGCGTACAGAACGCCTGCTGAATGCCGACTGATGTCAAGGCGACCCTAGAGCAAGTATATACCTGTCCGGAATTTCGTTCTAAGACTATCCGTAAACAAGATCTAAACGTATATAGACGAATATATACAACTCAAAAATTTGATTTTTGGCCAGCTTTTTAGGATTCTGCCCCACTGTGAATTGATAGAAATGTATGTACGAGCCCCTTCCCAGTTCAGTTGGCCCACTTCAAGATTTGTACCAAAATATGCCTTTATAAACTAAACATGACGAAACTGACCAAAACAATTTATTTTTTCAAAAACATTTTAGATACACTCTAGTCGTAAAAAATACATATTTGAAATCACTTAGATCTATAACTAATAGAACATCTGAACAAATAAACAAAAAAATTACCAGTGGGTGACATCACCTTTATATTTTATTACGGCTGAAATTCTTTGGGGCGTAGTGTTAACCAACTTTTGGCAAAAATTAGGTGTAAAACAATCCCATATTTCTTGAAGCTTTTGTCTCAGTTCGGTGATTGTACGAGCAGGATGTTGTCGTAGAACCTTGTTCATCTCGTGCCACAAAGTTTCAATAGGTGACAGATCTGGACTGCTAGAAACCCATTTCAAAAGTGGTACATTATTTTCTTCCATGCATTTTATAGCCTTTTTTGAGGTATGGCACGCTGCACCATCTTGCTGAAACACAAAATCTTGGCCGGATGTCAAACATTCTTCCATCACTGGAAAAGCGATTCTTCTAAAATTGCTAAATATTTGTTTGTATCCACATTTCCATCAATAAAATGAAGTTTTCCTACTCCTTTTGATGACATACTGCCCCAGACCATAATGGACGCTGGAAATTTCACTTTTCTCTTCAGACAGTCAACATGGAATGCTTCATTTTTTTTGCGAATAACTCTACTGCGACTGTCACCAACACAAACTTCGAATCGGGCCTCATCACTCCATTGTATTGCACACCATTGTTGAGGTGTCCATTGTCTATGTTCTTTAGTCCATCTAAGCCGATTTTTCTTTTGCAGTGGAGTTAATAGTGGCTTTTCTTTGGCCTATAAACAAGTTGTGCAACTTTAGGGTTTTTACTTTTATTCATAAGAAAACTTACCTTGCAAGTGCTAAACCCAGTTTGTGGGCCTCTCTATGAGTTGTGGACCTCGAAATTCTCCTTCCAGCAGCGTAACTCCAAAGAGCACTTAATTATAAATAATTGGCACGCCTATTTTTCACGATTATTCTTCTTAATGCTCTTCGGTCGGCATTTGTGATATTACTTTTTTTCACATATCGTGGCTTAATATTAACTGAACCAGTTACGTTATATCTTCTAACAATATTTCTCCAACTGAACCGCGATTAGTCTAACAAAGTTGCAATTTCTGAGTTTGATTTCCCAGAATTAAAAAATTTAATTATAAGTAACCGAATTTCCTCACTGATAACCTTTCTTCTACCCATTTTTAAAAGCTTAACTAGCCAAAACTGTTTTAAACGTATTCGGACAGCTGTGATTAATAAAAACAATTATCATGGCTTTTATTTTTCACAGCTACCTATGCTTTATAGACTTATTTTGCATTGAAATGAAAATAGGTTGATATGCTGTAATTGCAACATGTGTTATTTTTATGCTGCAACCCTGCTACATTTCTATTATTTGTGTTTGATAAAAAAAAACTAAGATTTCAATTGGTGTTTCAACTGAAGTGGGAAGGGGCTCGTAGTTATGTAGTATCTATGTATTAGTTATTAGTTTATCCAAGTTTATTATTATGTATTAGTATTAGTAAAATAAACACATGTATGTCGCATACAACTGTATACAATTTCATTTAAGTTGGCTTACATTGCTAACGACCAGGTAGCTCACTGTTTATTCCAAAATTATCAAAGTAGCTCAACTCACTGAAAAGGTTGACGACCGCTGACCTAGGGCATGCTATTCTCAAATGCAAACCTCCACTCTATCCATTTCCTAAGAAGCTTCAAACGAGATACTGCTAGGCGTTACCTTGGTGAGTAAGCATCATTTCTGGAGAATCTCTCACTTCAGGCAGGAAAGGATGACAGAAATACTGACGAGCTTTCTTGCATGATAATGGCTTTCCCAGTCAAAAGATGTGTGATTAACATCCTCTCCAATTGTGAGACATTTTTGGTAGAATACGAGTTCCCTCCTCATCACCTGATACCAGCACTGACATTTTGCCCAAATTTTTCTATTCCATATTCAAAGGGCACTTTCTTTAGGTACATGTTCCAACTTTGTGGGAAGGTCTTTATATGGAGAGGCTCAGTTTTGATTGCTATGGCTTTGCCGGCCCTCGGTGCGTATCCTTTTTTGTGTTGTCAAAGACATTTTCATTCGAATCGTAAAGCTCGTATACGTCGATAACCTATCATGCGCGATCGTAATGCTGGTTCAATTTATTTGGGCAAGGACAAAGAAAATGAGGAAACACAAGGAGAATATTAAAAATTTGTGAACGCCGGCAGGAGATTTGATTTACAGCGCCACACAATAGGTTCGTAAACTACACATCGCTAACAGAAAATTGAACGGATTCTCCTTTTTATTGTCTTCTAGCGCTACCCATCCAGGCTGAAGTAGTTTTTCGATAAAAAGCAAGTATTGAGATACTAAACAAGAGAACATGTGAAACTATAAAATAAATTTCCTCCATAACATGGGCCGCGTCATGTAGCAGCATATCTGTTGAAAATTTAAACAGTATGTAATAGTTTTTTCATAGTCAAGCAGTTGCGTAGGCAGTAGCCTAAGAATAGAGTCTCGGTTAATCCGATTTTTGAACTACCTAAAGTTAGTAGAACAGGAAAAGGCCTCTCTAGGTCCACCTTGTCCACCATCTCGTTACCCAAAGCACAAAGGACCTGTTGTGTCGGCCAGTTCTGGATGTACTAAGTTCAACATGGTCAGGATGCGACCGTCTATTGTAGAAGAGTCATCGATCAGTCAGACAGCTCTCCTCTGAACAACATTGAGCATCGCTGATGAAGGCAGACAGCACCCCTAACATTTGACGAGTAGTGAGGGCTAGGTCTTATCTGAGTCTTGTATAGAGTGAGGAGGATCTGTGAAAAAAGTACTTCTTAACCCTAAAGAAATAACTTAGTGTTTTCCCAGCAGCACCGGAGACAAAAGTGTGCCACTTGCGTCGCGGATATTTCAATTTTCAGTCTGGAATATGTGCCTGGCCAAGTGGATTTTCATTCAAGTAAGCTGCAGGCACAGCTTGAGCAACATGCGCTTAGCGCACGTGCTTGCAGTTTTTTTATATTGGGAACCTAGCCTTACGATGATTAATGCGATTTTAGCATTCGAGTAAAATATCTAAAACTAATCACCTATAGAACTCCATGTTTTTCTGGAAAATAGAAACCATATATGCAGAAATTGCTCTTTACTGAAGAATGGATTCTATTTTGATTCGTACTTCGTGGTTAAACATCAGTAAAGACTCTTGTAGCATGTTCTGGCTGTCCTCAGATTGGCTGCAAGAGACCTGGGTGAAACTCAAACGTTTCAAGAACTTAAACCGCTTATTCGTCTGCAAATTGACTACCTATTCTTATACTAAGTTTTGCATATGGAAATAAAACAACACGGTAGGTAGTTTTAAATGACTTTATTGTTTTTCGAAGTATTCTCCACGAAGATTAATACACATCTGCATGCGCTCCAACCAATTTTCGAAGCACTTATTCCACTCGTTTGCTGGCAGATCCAAAATAGCATTTTTGAATGCGTCAACTGCTTCTTCTGGTGACTGGAACCTTTGACCACGCAGTCTGTTTTTAATTTTCGGGGAAGTAAAGAAATCGTTAGGACTTAGATCGGGACTATATGGAGGATGGTCCAATAATTTCACGTTTTCTTCCGTTAAATACTCCCTTGTTTGTTGGGCTGTGTGCGAGCTTGCATTGTCTTGGTGGAGGATGATTCTTCTTTCGGGGTTGATTCTTCGAAGCTCGGTGATGACTTTTGGCAAACAAATGGTGGTATACCAATCCGCAGTAACAGTTTTTGACACAAATGTCGCGACCATCTTTTTCGAAACACTTCGAGAACGGATGACTTTTGTAGGCCTTTCTTCACCTTTGAACACCGAAACAGCCAAGTGTCGTTTATTTTCTGGTTCATAACAGTAAATCCACGATTCATCACCACTAACAATGCGTACACATTTTTTGAGTTACCGGAATTGAAACGGTAAAGCGTTTTTTGACACCAATTAACCCTGGCTGCTTTCTGCTCTTCAGTCAACAGGTGGGGTATCCAACGAGAAACTAATTTCCTTACTCCTAATTCTTGATGTAAAATTTTTTGAATTGAGGTCTTTGAGATCCTCAAGGATGCCTCAATCTCGCGATATGTCACATGTCTGTCTTCAATGATGAGTTTGCGCACAGCATCGACGTTTTCCTGGTGACTGCCGTTTTTGGTGCACCCACCCTGGGATCGTCGCTAAGACTTACCCGTCCACGTTTGAATTCTCCATACCAACGGTAAATTGTCGACTGATGTGGCGCTTCGTTGCCTACACAGACAGTAACTCAGCAAGGCAATCTTATTGCGATAATTGTCTCTGAAAGTTGTAATAAATTATGGCGCGAAAATGTTCTCGGTTGAGTTACATTTTTCTGATGACTTGGACACTGTAGTGAGAACACTGCACGTATTGTTGTGAAACTTTGAAATTAAGTTTAATAAAGAGTGAGGTTAAGATTCAGTACTGACGTTCGATCCGCCCAGCCTACTATGTTTCTATATGCAAAACTTAAAAGACATCCCTCGTATAGGATAGACTGACTCAAATCGGCTCAATGGGTGAATCGGATCAATATAATCGTGCAACTGAGATATTGGAAATATTAAAGGATTTCTTATTTCACCCTTTGATCCAATTCGCTTCAGTCTACACTAATTCAATGGCTACATGTTGAAACATTAGGACTTCATCCACGGTTATCTCTTCTCATAATACTGTCGCTGTAACATAAACATTTTTATAGCAGTTCAACCTTAACTGTACTATAAGGCGACATACCTGGCTTTCTAGGAAACGATCGCCTTCATTCAGTGTTTATAATTCATATCCAATAACATTTATGGATCTCGTTTTATTATTTTATCTTTCTAATGAACACGAGCTCGACATGCAATGCTTGGATGCATAATACCAGCGAAAACTGTAATTACTTCTACTCTACAAGGACGCACTCTGAAGTTCTGGATAGAAAACTGTTGTTTTTTGCATTTTTTGACTGAAAGGTAAGCCTTATCAACTACGCCGGGATACTAGTGGCAGTCTCAGAAATTTCTAAATCAAATATCACACGGCTAAAATTCTTTTGATTGAAAATGTATCTCCAGAAATGAAGCCCTCATAGCTCATACTGTTGATTCGAGATGTAGCAAGTGAGCCCATCATGTTGAAGGGTGACTTCGAAGTTGAGTCATTTATTTTAACAGTGAGTAGATCTGATCAAAAGAAATGTTTTTTCCTTTAACATTTTTGTGGTAAAATTGAAGTAACAAAGTTATAGCCCTTTAGAGCTTTGAGTACCGCCCTGTCTCAATAATAATATTATGTGCTCGTGTTTGGCAACAACGGATATAATCCGCCTTATCGGTTCATCGCATCGGAAACAAAAAAGCGAAAGAATTTGAAACGCTGATCACGATGTTTTTATTCAGTCTGTGTCAGTCGCTAACGCGTGAGTGAATAGTGGTGTTTGCTGCGTGGCTCAAACGAAATAGAAAATGGCACATGTTTATGCGGATCGGTTTCCCAATCGAGTGCAACCAACCCCTCGTGCCTTTGTTAATGTAGTACAACGGGCTCGTGAATCAGGTGACTTAAGACCTCACAGGGGAGGGCATGCCAGTGCTCCAAGACCTCACGATCAAATACAGGTCCGCACTGAAATATTTGTTGGGAGGATACTTTATAAAACAAGGTAAACATTTTTTTAATTTTTTTTTATATTTACACACATATTTTGGTTTATCTTCCTTCTACAATCATTATCTGAAAATTAATGACTCAACTTCACTTCACCCTGTATAGTTGTCGAAATGCATGACCAGTGACATGCCATCTTAACTCTCACGTCTTCAAGACTTGACCATTCATCTCGGTGATTTTGTTAGATCATTGCGATCACCAGATTCGACCCTGCGGTGGAGGATAACAATAGCAAAGTTTACTTTGGTATTCCAAAAAATGGTAGGGACTCGAAAGAAAAACCCATCACGAATTAATTGAAGTTGATAGTCCCACATGTTTATTTTGCTGCTTAACAAAACCACCTAATGCTTGAGATACTGCTTACTAACGAGTGTTCATCCCCCACTGCCAGTTTTTCAAGCAACAGCTAGTTCCTCTGTAGCCTGTGACCGAGTTTGGTTGAGCACGTTTGGGAGAATTCCCTAATTGACAACCCAACTAATGCACCATAAGTTTTTGCTTCTAGATGTTTTTGTGGTTTCAAGGCCTATTGTGCCTGATATTATTACCACACAAGACAAACAACATAATATACGTATAGTTGTAGTCATCGCTCTTGGCTGTTACGTCATCAACGCCATACGAAATAAGATCCAGTCTCCGTACCATGGGCGGATCTTGAGCGCAGAGGTCGTGTCTGTTGTCCTTTACTTCTCATATCGTAGAAAAAATTCCTAATTTATATTTTGACACCATCAGTCTTGCATTTTTTGATTTTGTGCGTTTCCCCAGGTTAGTAATTTTCAGCGCATCTGCTACTCTCTCCAGTAAGCATGAACTGGGTAACCGGGGACCGCTGTTTTCATTCTCTTCCTATACTATAGTAAATTTAGCACGAGACGTCGGCCTTCTCCACTGATCGACAGATATGATTGAGGGACACTCATACGTAACGACAAAGTTTTCGTGACGGAGACACACAACTGAAAAACGTATGTCTTCGAGCTTACCGAATAAACGTTCACACACAGGGGCCGGTTGCATGTATATATATGAGGGAGATGGAGATATATAAAGGGATACTGGTAGTCCTACTCTGACCCGCCAAGAACGGTGACTAACAACGATAGTTCCCTCTAGATTACGAAGTACCATTTCTCGCGACAACCCTCCTGGGTGTGTTTTCGAGTTTTCGGATGACTTTTGGCGTTTTCGGGACGATAGACAAGGGTATCGCATCTAGTACATTGAAAATAGACAGGACGCTCGCTAGTTACCTGGGCAGGCTGGACGTCCTATTGGGAGCGGCAGGGGCACTACGTAGAAAAACTACATGTGTAATGTCAAAAAAATCGCTAACATGTCAACTTCTGCACTAGGTAGCCGCTTGTTCGCCATTAGTTCTTTCCGCGCCGAATTTGAGGGATTCTAAGTTGACATTTCATAGGAAAACCTACATAATTTGAAAAAACCCCTGTTATGCCATAAAAAACCGGTATAACTTCATTTTTTAAGTTATGTAATAGAATTTTCGGGATGCCTACATCAGGCGGTGTTGGTGTTTTTGTACGGTGCGATCTTAAAATTGCAATGCACAATCTCAGGATTTCACAAGGCGGGTGAGACTTTTGTAGTAACAAACTGCATGGGAGTGTGTAAAAGATAAAACAAAAAAACAAGACAGATAAAAAATATAATTATTGTCATCAAAATTGTCATTTGTACGAGTTTGGAGCATCGTCAGTAAACCACAGGATAAGTTTCAGGTGTTACAGGAATCGAATTTGAAACTTTCACCATTATGCAAAATGCCGTGAAGAGATCCCACGTGTTCGACGAAATGGAGGAAATCCAGATGACGTAATATTAAGAAATCAATTTTCAATTTAAATATTTTCTTAGGATGTAATTCAAATGGCTGCGTGTTCCTAGTACGTGCCTATACAAAGGTACATACGCCAATGGGGCCGTTAGAACGACAATGCCAACTGTTGAACTCTAAAACCCTGGAGCGTATACCTACTCTCCGAGATACAGTATCACGGCATTCACTGTTAGAAGAAGTTGATATAAGTTTCCGGGAACTCTGTAGACGGCCTTTAACTTTATAGCCCTTTCGAACAGAAATTGTATTTATTCCCGAAATTGCTCTGATTTAACTTAGCCCTGTTTCCGTTTGATGCAAGTTGCTTCTCTTTTATTAACTTTTTAACTATATTGCTTATCCAGGATTCACATTACATGTTATAATAACTACGGCCAAGGTATCAAAACTGAAGAGTTGTATTTTTCTGAAAGATTCTTGGAGTTCATTTGTATATTTCATTATTAGAAATAGTTCTCAATCCCTCCCTACTAAGCTGTCCAAAATTAGATGCAAGACCATTTTATGGTTACACTATCCATAATAATTGCATTTAGTGAAAGTAGTATATGGTACCAAAACATGGACTTCAAGTAAAAAAAATACTTTCCTTGCCACAATATAACCAGACTGCAAGGAAACTGGCCTAAAGTACTTACACCTTTTGTCTGTATCACAATATATCAATAGAAAGAATAGTATTTCTCCTACAGTATTTACTGATCATTCCGTCTGTTCCTGCAAAGATCAGTTTTCAATTGTGGAGAGCCGCGGGAGTGTAAACGCGTTCTGGTCCAGATATAATTAAAAGTAATCTAGGAATCGACACCCGAGCCTCACAAAGACAATGTAGTATTGACACCTTTCGCCTGGCCTGGAAGACCTCCTCTCTCTTCACAGCTTATTCTTAGATTTACTACACTTGTCTTAACGACTATATGAGTATGTTTTGCTTGTATGCGCAAATGCCAAAGGCTTTGAACTTGTATGGCTTTTGAATTCAAATAATGAAATACATTTTAGAATACACAGTGAATACTGATCGTCTCACCTTAGATCTTTGCTCTGATTGTCAGGACACTCAGATGACAGACAAAACAACGAACAGACAAGGTAGGAAGAAAGAGAGGAAAGAAATGGGAGAACAAGGAGAAAGTTGGCCAGTTGAGACAGAACAGATTTCTTGATATTGGAGTCTTTATCGTCGGGTCCAGAAGTATTTCAGCTTTATCGTTGAAAGGTTTAAATTATGCGTCACAAAACTGCATTATTTAACAGTATTCAGAGAGCGAGAGGCTGTCTATTATGTATCCATCGAAGTAAGAGACCAAACCTCAACAAATTCACTTATACTCCACGTGATCGGGCTCCAGAACGCCGAGCACGTTACAGGGCCGTACTAAGAATAAATGATTTGTGACATGACCAAAAAGTATGCAAAATTATTGCAGGCATGTATAGGGTCGAAACGCAAAGCTTGTAATTAATGTATTTTTTTTAATTTAACTGTCATGACCAAAAAGAAAACAACTGTCTATTGTTGTTTTTAGTAAAAGTGTTTTATCAAGAAATACTACTCAAAATGTGTCGTAAGGCGCATTTATAAAGCATGCTTTTAAAAAATATCCTGACACATTAAAACGATAGTTGCATATGGATACAAGTATACCTAACCACCGCTTGAACAGGGACGTCAGTGTGCAAACAGTTCATTTTAATATTAGACTACAAAATGAATAGTTAGGTGGAGTTTACAGAAAAAAGGATTTGAATACATAATAATATATACTAAATATTATACAAAAATTTACAGCACAGACATTTTACCTCTAAAACCGGAAATACATATATTTGAAAATGAAAATCATTCTAGATCCGAGGCCTTGGAACTCCGACTGTCATCAAGATTTATGATCGAAGGGGCAACTTGAGTATCAATGATATCGTCTAATTCCCACATTTTAGGTTCGACATTTTCTTTTACATGCTGATACATTTTCCCACATTTTCGGTGTTATTCTTTGTATAGCGTCATGAAAAATATGTTTAAGGTCAGAAAATCTGAAACATTTATTTTCTGCTACAACATATTTTTCTATGTCTGCCCAAATGAGCTCAATCGGATTGAGCTGACAATAGTAAGGAGTCAGTCGTAAAACAGTTTTATTTCGTTTTTTGGCCATTTCATCAATTATGTTCAGGTTATATTTATTTTTATGCGTCTTGACAATTTGTAACAATTCTGCCTTAACCGTTGTATCATCATAATCAATCTTTTTGTTTTTAAGCCATTCTTGAATTTCTGTTTTTTTTTGTTGACGTTGTTGGAATTTTCTCTAACTTTATATATGTAACCGAATTATCTTCAAGCTTCCGTAGATTATTTGAGAACCAATTTTCGGACGAGGCTCCATCCATTTCTTCATGGTAGTCTTTCGTTTCTTTAGATTCAAATGCCCATAAAGCATCGGACACAAATCCATCTTCATTACCGATTTGGTACTTTATCCATCGCTTACATTTTCCAAAAAATAATTTATTTTGGACACTTTAAAACTGCTCCTATTGAAAGCGTTAAAAACCCAACAAAATGATTGCTTGATTTCTTATCTCGATATAGCTTAAGCATGTACAAAAACAAAAATAAAATATAATTTTAGTTGAAATCCCTCGTCTTACAAGTATTGAAAAATATGTAGGTGTCAGATTTGCAAACAATGTCCAGAACACTTGAGTCACTCCTTCCTTGCATTTCGTATTTATAAATGTTGATAACTATTTGTTTTTCGCTAACGCTAAAATGGAGAACTTTAGCTCTTCTTTTAGGCTGTGTGCAGCTTATATCAAGAACTTCATCAGCTGTACCGGTATCAGTTTAAAATTAAACTGACAAATCTAATAGGCACACAGTAATACCAGCATAAATCTGATGCCAACTCTGTACTGTACGGCCAGCCCCTGGGACAGGCGGCATGCGCGGTCGTATCGCCTCCCACTCCACCCTCTGGTTTGTTATTGGTTTTGTGTACGGGCTCAACCTATTCTGCCCAATAACAGTTATGCTCCCCTCTCTTGAAATATATCAGTGTACTGATCACGCAATAACTACGCGATGATCACTGTTTTGGTTTAGTCTCTTTCTTTGATACATACATAATAGTGCTTATGAACTTTGCTGCACTATATATATATATAACTAACTCATGTAATGTTTGAGGGATTCCGCACAAAAGAGATACTGTATCATCCTATTCCACATATACGCATATATGTACATACCTGTATAAGACTAATTGCAACTCCTCACGTCGATTTCTTATGTCAGTTTGAGATTTTCGCAAAGTTCGTACTACATACTAGTCACCAGGGACTTTTACTAGCTGTGTGTAGACTACTTTGAGATTGCGACACTGGTCTAAAGATGACAGCGATACCGAAACGTTTCCACCACATGCACAAGCTCGGAGACTATACTGAGTCCCCCTCCTCACTCTATACAAAGTCCAGGTAAGGCTTAGCCTCGGGTACGGCTTACATGTTTGAGGTGCTGCCGCCCCGACTATATTATCAATGCTTGATGCTGCTCAGAAGATAGCCATCCGATTGATCGTCAACTTTTTTCTAGCGGACAGATCCGGGACACTTTCACTGACGGTTGCGACCGCTCCTTTGTCCCTAAGGTAACAACATTGTGGACCAGTCTACTACTATCCTGGAGCAGTTGTCTGACTAACAAAGTATCTTTATGCTCTGCATAGCATCGGTGGTATTTAGGCTTCTGCCTACGCGGCTGCTTCAGTATAAAAAATAGGCATAGGCATACCAAATATAAGACGTGAACTTAATTAGAAAGTTTCTCATACGTCATACATCCAGATCTACCGTTCAAGCACGAAAGGACGGTACGGCAAGAATCGCTTCGCAATGAGACTCGTGATCGATTGTTCCATGACTGTTCCATTGTTCTGCTTCCGGCTTTTGATTATGCGGCCACCGCCGCCGTTACAGTGATTAAAACGAGGAAAATAACCGATTTATTGTGAGCTTCTGGGAAAAAGTTTGTCGGCGATTGACGTACGGACGAATCATGGAAAATAGAATGCAGTGCTAGTCGCGTCAAATTTAGATTTTAGGATTAGAAGAAAACGTTTGAACTGACAGCTATTAATCTGTTCCCATCACCGATTTACTGATAGTTGGAAAGCTAATATACTGAGACAGGTTGTAATGATGCTTCATCTTCGACAAGTTTGTAATGAATTATCGACTACTCTACAACACTGGGCTCTCAGGTATAATTATTACGTGAAAACTTATAACCTGACAGTAGCGATTGCAAAATTTGCACTGGATACGATGTCATCCAAATGCCGTAAGTGCCACCTATGCAGAAATAGAAGAACTGCGGTTTTGCTGATTTTTCTTAAAATTCTGTAACTGAGTGTTTGAGTCTGTTTTCAAACCCGCATTTTGATTGCGTGGGTTGGCGGTTGAAGGCTGATAGGTATGGAGTTCTTTTCGTGTCGCACTCTCAAAGCCGGAAATGCATACGTAAGAAACGTTAACTACGAGCCAATATAAATTATGCTAAAATCCTAACCTGGCTTAGGAAGTTACAATTTGGCACAAAGAATTGCAATCTCACGGATCCAGCTAATAATAAGAGTGTGGGAGCTATGACAATTATATTCTAAGCAATATTCACAGAGTTTTCAAAAATTATGATAAAACGCCTGGCCGACTCTTAGCTGAGCAGGCATGTTCATAATATAATATTAAGTAATACATTTTTATGTAGAAGATCGAATCAGGAAAATTCGACTTTTACACTCGTTCCTAAAATTGTAGGACACCTTTATGGCCTCCTTGATTTTCACAGTTTTCTACTGCTTCGTGTCAGCGATGTATTTTGAGGTTATGTTATAGATATCTATTTTTTTATTTATACCATCTGTTATATCAGCCTGAAATTTCCTACAATTCAAAAAGAAAGCGCAACCCCACAATAGGAGAACGCTGATGCTGGCACGGAACAGTAGGAATCTAGAAATACCCCAGTTTTTCTGAAGGAGAGAAAGTACTATGAAAATCATGGAGACCCTGAAGGCGTCTCACAATTAGTTTATATCACCACCTCCTCCGAATAGTTTTGGGTAATATATATATATATATATATATATACAGGATGTCCGCAAAGTTGGGGTTTTCCTTTACACGACGTGTAGATCTTGAAAACATAAGCAATTTTTCTTAGTACCATATACACCAATGTCTTAAGGGAACCGAGATAAAGGGCTCTGCAACATCAAAAATATCTGAATACCGTCCTGTAGCCGCAACCGGGGACATCACCGATTGGTACAAGGTCTCAGCCCGACGACAGAACTGGGTCGGGGTCAGTGTGTCAGGTCAGTATGCAACCTTCAACCGCCGGTTACGGTCACGCATATAGAGGTAATCGCGTAGACGAGAATCCCTCAACAAGCACTAGAGACGTGGCTAGAGAAGTGCAAGTATCAAAAACTAAAGTGTGGTAAACGCTGCATGAAGAGGGGCTGTATCCGTTTCACGTCCAACGTGTACAAGCCCTTCAACCTGACGATTTTCCAGCGAGAGTGCGGTTTTGTGAGGGGTTGTTGCATCAACATGACAATAATCCGGACTTTTTGAAGTGCATATTGGTGACAGACGAATCTACGTTCACGCGTAATGGGGTGCATAACTTTCGCAACACTCATGTTTGGTTAGTAGAAAATCCGTACGCTGTCCGTCGCGCACATTTTCAACAAACATTTTCGGTGAATGTTTGGGCTGGCATGGTGAACGGTATGCTCATTGGACCATTTATTCTCCCAAATCGATTGGACGAGATGCAATACCTAGACTTTTACGCAACATTTTGCCTTCCTTGTTAGAAGATGTGCCATTAAGTGTAAGACAATCAATGTGGTTTCTGCGTCTGCTCGGTAGCGCTTCAGCTGATTTCATTTTCTGTTGGAGCGGTATGATTTCGGGCAGAGACGTACTTAGCCCTTCTCGTCAACTGGAGAGTGAGTACTTTTTTCTTTATTTTTTTTTTACTTGGTCGCCCTCGTTTCACTACACATTACCTTTGTTATTTCAAAGGTAGCTGTTTCTGAAAAGGAAAACCCCAACTTTGCGGACACCCTGTATATATATCTACATAAAGCTTTTATATCTATCTTTCCAACAGTAAGCTTTTTTAAGTAACCTGAACTGCCGCCTTGTCAAAGCATTATACACAGGTAGCTCTTAAAGCACCCATGTCCTTTGAAAAACTTATAATCCAGAGACCTCTTCTTTCCTTTGTTGAGCGCCGTGGCGTAGTGGTAGAAGCTGTGAGTCTACTAGTCGCCGTAAGCTGCACGTGTTGGGACCCGGTTCGAAGAGATTTTTTTTCTATGGATATTTTGATTTTCCATAGGCGGTATCTACTCACTCTACAAGCGTGGATGAACCACCCGGCGGATCTTTATGTGTGCATGTCACACGCAAACGCGTCCCCTCGATAGAATCCGTGGTCCCTTTTCATTGTCTCCCCTATAGCCCCACGGTAGCCCTGGATATTAGGGCGTTCTGCCTTCGCAGTGGCTCAAGTACAAAAAATCGCATTTTCCATAGATGAGTGCTATCAGTTTTTCTGCCGTGACATGGGAAAAGTTATTTTTGTCCACCTATCCTGACATTTATCCTTCTCATCCTATCATCTAACATGACTGCACTAATGCCAGCAAGGGATGTATGAACGGTCGTAAAAATGGAATATTCGTGGCGACTGGCATCCCAGACCGCAAATCTGAATCGACGTGTATGTAGATTCGTTTTTTGTCGAAAGCGCTCGAGCAAATAGAGTGGATTTTTTTACGTGCAAACATTTCTAGTAGCTTAACAAGAACCGACTTCATGTGCGCATATTTTTTCCCACCTCGGCAGATGGTCAAATGCGGTTTCACCGTGTCTTCTTTTTGCCTTTATTCTATATTTCAGTAGAGCCATCTGACATGAAGTTCTTTAACTTTTATTTTTCAAGGTTGTTCTGAATAATTGTATACATACATAAAATGTAAGTATTTAGTGTGTAATCGGTCGGTAGCTCCGTTACTACGCAAGATATCAGAAAAGATGTTCATAAATATATGCTTCTACATGCCGTTTTCTACAGGATGATTCACTAATACATGGAAACACAAACATGCATTTTTGAATGGAATACCTAATACTTCGAAGTTGAGTCATTTATTTTAACAGTGAGTAGATCTGATCAAAAGAAATGTTTTTTTCCTTTACCATTTTTCTGGTAAAATTAAAGTAACAAAGTTATAGCCCTTTGGAAGTTTGAGTACCGCCCTGTCTCAATAATAATATTATGTGCTCGTGTTTGGCGACAACGGATATAATTCGCCTTATCGGTTCATCGCATCGGAAACAAAAAAGCGAAAGAATTTGGAACGATGTTTTTTTTACAATTATTTCATTCAGTTGTATACAGTCAGTGTCAGTCGGTAGTGGATAGTGGTGTCTGTTGCGTGGCTCAAACAAAATAAAAAATGGCACATGTTTGTGCGGATCGGTTTCCCAATCGAGTGCAACCAACCCCTCGTGCCTTTGTTAATGTAGTACAACGGGTTCGTGAATCATTTGACTTAAGACCTCACATATGGACGGCATGCCGGTGCTCCAAGACCTCACGATTAAATACAGGTCCGCACTGAAATACTTGTCGGGAGGATACTTTATAAAACAAGGTAAAAAATTTTTTTAATTTTTTTTTATTTTTACACACATATTTTGGTTTATCTTCCTTCTACAACCATTATCTGAAAATTAATGACTTAACTTCAAAGTCACCCTGTATATTTCAATATATTCTGAATGGCCCCTTCAGGGAAAACACGTTATGGAACGCTATACTTGGAGCTAGAGGATAATGTGTTAGCTAAAGTAACAACTGTATAATTTTGAGTTTTATTTTGGTATACATTTTTGATGGGTTGAACTGCTAAGTTTCGAGCTATATACAAATGTCTATACTCTATTCGTAGCCCATTTATGCCCCAGAATAACAAAGCAATGTCCACAAGAAAGGCAGATATTCAACAATGGCGCCTATCAACAGACTTCAATTTCAATGAAAATATGGTCAAAGCAGAACTATCCATCTAGTTAGGCAGCACAAGTATAAATATAATCTTTATGTTATTGACGAAATGGCTAAAAACCAAAATAAGACCTTATCACTGCGAATTAAAAGCAATTGAAATGATTTGGGACAATATAAAAAAATATGTGGCTTCAAACAAAAGAACACTAAAATTTGTTGACGTGAAAAATTTGTTTTATGAAGCTGTCAGCAGAGTGACGGCAAACCATTGGAAAGACTGCATCCGTCACGTTCAAGAGACAATCGGAACAAAGATGTGGGATCTGGACAATATGATCGATTTTCAAATTGAACCTGTAACAATTAGTATTAACAATTCGGACGATTCAAGTACTTCCAGCGAATAAGGAACTGTAAAACGATGTGCACTTCTTTCTATAAAAATAATCATTTATTTTGTTAGATTACTCAATGGTCATTGCGGAAACAACGGACCTGCACAATCACGCTTTTGGGCATGTTGTGTTTTGTCTGGGCGTCAAGAGACTACGAATAGGGTATAGGAACTACTACAATTCTAAATAAATGAATACCCAGTAATTCGCAAAAACGCAGGAATTTTAGTGGGTGGGGATTAAATTCAATAAAATCTTGTCACTAGCCTGATACTATAGGGTGATTCATAACAACGCGACATGACAGCTGAAAGCTGTCAAACACGAGTATTTTATTGAACAAAATATAGTGACGAGGTAAACTTTGCAGTATCAAACAGGACACAAGTCACACATCGGGTCTCGCTGTTAACAACTACCAGGTGTTACTGTTTTCATTTCTGTGTATGATATAATGCGTATCATTTACTTTTCTTGTTTAATTGCAATACATATCCAGTGTAACCGCGAACCCTACCACAGCTATTAATGTCACTATAATGCGAGTCACAGTATGTAAATTTATCGCAGTGGGTCCTGATATTAGACCGGGATGTGCGACTGATAACTAGGCAATTAGCTGAATGAGTAGGCTCCGAACGGACGGTTTACATTAATGTTCAGCTAGACCCTTTTGCGAATGATATGATACCAGAAGTAAGATCCATTTTGCATAATCCATTTCCAAAGCTGGCTACCCTATGATAATGCTTGGGGTTGATTTGGGACCGCTAGATTGAGCAGACAGTTTAGTTTTGGTACAGTTTGTCCTCGAGTTAGACCCTATATATATATATATGGGGTGTTACTTAATAACATGTCTTTATTACAAGAGCTCCTTTCTGAACCAAGTTTAGGTTTGTAAAGTTCACATAAACATGTGTCCTAAAGGGTCCGGAAAAGTTTGTGGTATTCAAAACATACCCTGCATTACAATAAATTAAAAAAAACGATGCCTGGGAGCAGATGGCGTCCACAATGGACGCCGTTCACAGCCCATGTGAACGGAAAATGGTAATTCCACTATCAAATTTTGCAACCGTGTGCTGATCTGTTCGTATATAACTGGTTTGCCACTATCGTCTCGGACGTCGTCACCACTTGTTTTTGGATAATTCATAGTGAGTGAGCTGCTGCTACTGCTGTATTCATTTCAGTTAGTATTCGTCTTTCACTGAACGACAAACATCAAAATTGGATCGTCATTTTGTTGCGCGATGTGGTTGCACGACGTGGTTCGGTTTGTGGTGATGCTCGTTGCAATGTTGTTCGTCAAAATGCGCGTGCTGCGGTTCGTCGCGAGGTTCGGTTCGCGCTGTTGTTACATATCTGTACATGGCTTAAGGAATAAACAGCCTGTTCCCGTTATTGGCAGACACCAGCAATGTTTCTTACGCACCAGACGTAAAGGCAGGTAAGCTCGACAGATTTGTATTCAGAGATATATATTTTTTAATTAGAATGTATTTATTTTTGATTAATTACAATTTAAAAAAGAAGCCAAAAAAATGTTGGGATACATTTGTACCCCAATCGGTACTTGATGGCAGTTTTTGACCACAGGCTTATGAAGGTTAAAGCTATTTTGCTGAAATCCAGAGGCACACGGTCGTATTGAGTTTTTTCTCAAAATGGACCCAAGAAAGGCTTCCTCAACTCTTTCAACGGCTTCGAACAAATCACAGTAAAACTGCAGGAATAAGTCTCTTATATCTATCTCCTTTACACCGAACAGGGGTGGTGGACGGACCGCACAGGGTAGGAGAGTGTGTGTGCATGTGTAAACGAAAACTTTTGTTTGTGCAAGGTCTTAGACGTAGGCTACTTAGTTTTTAATTTATTTTTAACGTAGGTGTCTTTCAAAACTTATGCTTATCACGATCAACTGTCAGTACGACAACTTGCTTGTTACGGGCGTGCGATTTCGGCTGATATTTTGTTTACTCGATATAAAACATAACAATACCTGCAGATGCAACTCAAATGTCGACATACTATGCTAAATTTCTATGAGTAATTTCGGTAAGTGATTTAATGCAATGGTCCCCAACCAACTCTTACGTGTGTTTAAAGCCAAATAGTCAATCTGTAAGACATTGTAACGTAACTGCCAAAAACCGTACCTTAGTATTGAAGCACTCTGTATTACGAGCCCTCGTTGATTTAAATTGAGTCTCACATCCTTTCGTCTGCTATTCTTGATGTCGTCATGCAACTTCATCACTCCAAAGGAATCAAATATATCTCCTTCGTTTCGTCTTTTCAAACATAATCCAAATTCGTTGAAATGTCCGTGGTAAAAGAAGAAAAGTGTCGTTGATATATGAGCGCAAAATGAATGTATAAATCATTGGCGCAACAGAACGGGGCATACATTCGTCTTGGAGTCCCGAATACATAAATTAGGGGTGTGTAGAGGGAGAACTATTCAAAGAACCGTTCGTCTGCCTCGGGAAATAAGTTATGCGAGAAATATCAATCCGACTGGAAAAAATAGCGGGTAGAATTCTAGCGCGACGCGACGCGACGGAAAAAATGGGATCCACCGCAACGTAGAGTCGTTATCCTAGTTCCTTCTTTCGTTCTCATACTACGGGTTATTTAAATTTTCTTGGCAGAATGCATGCATTGTTAAGAAATGTTGTACTCAGCGAATATTCTCCTGTAACATGGTAATGATGTTAACCTCAAGGATGCATTAAAATCAGGCTGTCTGTGTCACTGTACAGAAGCCTTAACGCTGAATTAAAAGTGTCAAACGGTAAAATCGATGATTAATCGTAGTAAGGAACAAACAGTGTTCATCTTATAGGCCAAGATTATACAGGGTGATTCACAAGTCGTGACCAAGAATGAAAGGCAGCAGTACGCTTTGCGGGTTCGAGTCCCGTCCCAGGAGAAATTTTTCTCTTGGCTATGAATTTTGTGATTGTCCGTAGGTGATAGACGGTCTCTGACTGTCGAACGCGGAGGTACCACCCGGCAGATCTCGTAGGCGGAGCCAGAATGTGTGCATGTTGCATGCACACGTGTTCCCTCGCCAGAGTACCATGTATCCCTCTATAGCCCCACGGTACCCAATGGCCTTAGGCCTTCGTGGTACTTGGAGTATAGCCCCTCGAGGGCTTCATTAAAAAGATACAAGGTGTTAAAGCTTAAAAACAAAAAACATTTTTTTAATACCTTCATAACCGTCAACTGAAATGAACTAAAATTCGACGTATGAATTTACATAAGTATTCTCCACATCCACAAGTCTTTACTTAAAATAAACGTGCTCCAATGGCGGAGATACAGGGATAGTGACATTATTTTTGCAGATAAAAATAGTACGCCACTGTTTTCTTAGAAACGCGCCAATTTTCGAATGTTGCCTTCAATTTGCTACAAATAGTTAATCAGGTGTTTTCTTCCTAGAGTGCCCTCTTTACGTTAAAATAAAAATTCATGGAGAGCCAAGATATAATTAGATTCAAAATAAAATAGGAGGCCTTGATACCAGCGTGACGTTTCTTGGAAGATAGTTTGTCCAAGTTATCTGTTATATGGTTGTTTTTTGTAAAAGTATCAAGTCAAAAGTTTCTTTTGAGTACTGTGAAATGGAATTTAGCAATGATAAGTTCGCCGATATATATATAAAAAATTTCCTAACAGATGCTAACCTATTTACGCATTCAATTCTACGTCTTCGGCAATACGGAATTGCCAAACTTCCAGTAATTAGAGGCCATGGTGTCCGGCATACTGTTGAAGAGGAACTGGAAGGATTAATTTGGCGGTGGGTGATCCTAGTACAAGTACTAAGCGAATTGCAGCTCAGTTACCATATTCCCAAAGTGTTGCGTGAAGAATTAAAAATCGGGAAATTTTACATTCTTACCATCGGCAAAATGTGCAATGTCTGCAACCCGACGAAGTGCAATGGTGTGCTGTGAGTGGTTACTGCAAACACATAATCAAAATGCAGATTTTATTTGGTTTTGTGGTCAGATGAATCGCATTTTACGAGGAGTAGAACCTTTAATTCTCATACTGAACATATTTGCTCGTTAGAAAATCCTCGTTCTGTAAGAATTCACTCGTTTCAACGAGGAGTAGAACCTTTAATTCTCATACTGAACATATTTGCTCGTTAGAAAATCCTCGTTCTGTAAGAATTCACTCGTTTCAACACAGATATTCTACAAATTCTACTTAGCTTTTCTAGATTCTTGCATAGAAAATGTGTTAGATGATGTTCCGCTAGCAAGGAGAGTACAAATGTGGTATCAGCATGACGGTGTCCCACCGCATGTTCGTCGTGACATAACCGCATGGATGAATAATCATTTTAGACAACGATGGATTGGCAGAAATGGGCCCGTTCATTAACCTGCGAGGTCTCCTGATTTGAACCCCCTGGATCTCTCTTTGAGGGGCGATTTTTAGCAAGTAGTGTATGCTTAAAACATTAATACTGTTGATCAGTTACACGAAAGAATAGATCATGCGTTTCATCAAATTCAAGCTACAAGAAATTTTGCGGAAATACGTATTAAAAAGATGCCGCACTTGCATCCATCAGAGTGGTGGTCTCTTTAAACATTTGTTGGAATAAATAAATGATTATATAATTCGTTATTTTTTATTTTTACGAAAACAATGAACTCTATGAAAAAACACAAGAGTAATTATTTGTTGCAAATTGAAGGTAAAATTTTAATAATTGCGCGTTTCTAAAAAACAGTGGTGTACTGTTTTTATATGGAAAAATAATGCCACTAATCTCCTGTATCTACGCCACTGGTGCACATTAATTTTAAGTCAAAACTTTTGAATGTGGACAATACTTAGGTAAATCCACATACCAAACTTTAGTTCATTCGAGTTGATGGTCTTGAAGATATTAAAAAAATTGTTTTTTATTTTGAAACTTCATTCACATTTTTTTAATGAAACCTTTGAGGAATAAAATGTTACATAGAAGACCCCCTTTAGCACAATTTTGACTGGCTCAACGATTACCCATTGATAAAGGTATCGCTTATTGTTGCTTTTACTGAGACAGCCACGTTACCATGGACATTTAGTATGTAGACTCTATTGCGGATCATCTTGAAGTAAATCTTAAAACTCTCTTTAATCGCCACGCACTTTATCGTCACGTGAGGGTTAGTAAACCGCCTGCTCCTTGGCGTACATATAATTTAAAAATAATGATGTCACTTAGAGATAAAGCTTTTAAAAAATATAAATGTATTAAAAGTACAGCGGCTTACAACTACTATAAGGAGTTAAGGAATTATGTTACTGGTGCGATCAGAAGAGAGAAAGCTGCGTATTTGAGTTATACCCTCACCAAAAGAAATCAAAAATCAACATGGAACTCACTTAGATCTTTGGAGATTCTGCGCGAAAAAAAGTTATCTGAACTACCACCCAAGTTAGAGAATAGCAACACTGTGAACGCATATTTTAATAGCGCCCCAAATCTGGCTAAAAGTCAACTTCAAATTGATATGCTTAGAAAATACGATACCCACGTAAGGCAAGCTCATGAAGATTCTTTTAGATTCACAACAGTTAGTTCCCACGCTGTGTTCAAATTTCTTAATAAAATTAAAAGCAATGCTGTAGGCTCGGATAATATTTCGTTACGTATGTTACTATTAGTTTCCTCTGATTTGATAGAGTATATCACGTTTATTTTAAATTTCTCAATCACATCTGGAACATTTCGTCTTGCATGGAAGCATGCTTTGGTGAGGCCAATACCTAAATGTAACTCACCTGATGAGCTCTCTGACCTAAGACCGATTAGTATTCTGCCTACCCTATCAAAACTCCTAGAACTCATCATGAAAGACCATATGCTTACCTATGCTATTCAAAATAATATTAATACTAGCTTCCAGTCAGGTTTTCGTCCTCATCATAGCACCTCCACGGCTTCAACGAAGATTACGGATGATCTTATTAGAGCAACTGATCAAGGTAATTGCACTTGTCTTGTCTTATTCGACTTCAGCAAAGCTTTCGACACCTAAGACCACGATACGCTTCTCACAAAATTGATATACTTCGGTTTTTCTTATAACTCGGTTCTACTTCTTGAGAGCTACTTAAAAAATCGCACTCAGAGTACAGTTATAGATGATAATTACTCTTCCTCGTTGAATAAGGTTTTCGGTGTTCCACAAGGTTCGGTCTTGGGTCCACTCCTTTTCAGCTTATACACAAGTAACTTTCATGATTTTGTTAATTTTTCTCAGTTACATCATTATGCTGACGATACCCAGATATATATATATATATATATATATATATATATATATATATATATATATATATATCGTTCGCCGCATCCAAAGTTGTTACTGCAACTGAATAAAGATTTAAAATCTCTATATAACATATTTATAGCACATAATTTACAGCTAAATCCGAAGAAATCACAAGTCATGATTTTTGGCAATATAAATAAAAGACCTAATCTGCATGGCACATTTTCAGTTACTATAATGATGTATCTTTGCCAATAATCAGTGAAAACAAAAATCTTGGCATATGGCTGGACTCTAATCTAAGATATACAAAACATGTTAGTCACTTGTGCCAAGTCTCCAATAACATGTTAAAGCAACTTTATCCCAGCAGGAGTATATTATCAAAATTCATGAAGGTCAAACTATGTGAAGCTTTCATTTTGTCTAAACTGGCTTACTGTGACTGCATATATGGACATGCCCTTTTGCAAACAGATATTCTACGCATTCAGCGAATTCAAAATTCTTGCATCAGGTTTGCATATGGTATCCGAAAGTATGACCACATCAGTGAGAGCCTTATGGATTCTGGTTGGCTTACCATGATTAACATAAGAAAACTTCATTTTCTCACATCAGTACACAAGATCGTTACTAGTGGAACACCTACTTATCTATACAATAAACTTACCAGACTGCCTGATAATAAAGTAACTCGCAATAAACATCTTTTGGTTATTCCTAAACATTCAACAGCTCTGTTTAAGCGCAGCTTTTCATACAATGCTGCGAAACTGTACAACAGCTTGGCAGTAGATCTCAAGAATCTGAGCCTCCGCAATTTTAAAAAACGATTGAAAGCTGATCTCCTGCACGACCAGGGGCCTAAAGAATAACCAAACCTCGCTACGTCTTAAAGGATAATGTCCCAGTATGTTTCTTTTTAAGTCGCCTTGTTCTTTTTTGCATGAATTGTACTCTCATAAAAACTGCATTGGCCATGCTCTCGTATGTTCTGTTTTGTATTGCATATTACCTTTTTTTTATATATATACAGGGTGTCCCAGAAGTCGACGTCAAGCCGAAACCAGGTGATAGGCAAGGTCATAACAGCTATCAGAAAAATATTTAAAAAGTTTTATGTATGTGTTTTGAAAATTATAGGTCTTTGAAAAAAATATAGAAATTTCACACCCTACGGCAGTCTTTCAACTCCTGTTACTACAAATATTAACTTTTTTTGGATTTCATGTTTACAATGTAATGATGAATAATGCATCTTCAAACTGGTGTCTCAACCTTACTGCCAACTCTTCTCGTTCAGGAAAAATTGCCACTTATTTCCCAACCAAGTATTCCAAAGTAAAACTTTGCACAACTTTAACTGGCTGTACTGGAAAAAATGTACTACGAGAGTTTGGCAAGTAACCTTAAAAGTTGGCGCATTCAATAAGGATTCCAAAATGGTATAACACTTCGAAGACTACTCGTTAACTTATGCACAATTTTTATTTGAAGAAAAACTGATGAAAATTTTTCTAAATTTCCTAATTAAACAGCGATTATGAAAACGCACAAGGAGCCTTAAGGATGACTGTTTGCACAACAGTGGGCATCAAAATGCTGCTGATGATGATTTACCTTTACGGCAAATGCTCAAACTATTTTCCTTCAGCCGCAATACACGCTCGACATCTTAAAAAGGATCGGGTTATTAAACGAGCGAATCCACGGTTATTAACAAACTCAGCTGCTTCCAATAGTCTTTGCCGTAGCTCAGCTACATTTTAAATCGGCTTTTTCTTTTACAGTTCCCCAGTAAAAAAAATCTAACGGATTCAAATCTGGTGACCTGGCTGGCCACGGTATTGTACCAGACCGCCCTATCCATCTGCCTGGAAAGTTTTTATCGAGATACTCTCTCACTGAGAGTGCATAGTGCGCTGGGCAGCCATCATGCTGAAACCACTTGTCCCTGTAAATACTCAGTGGCACGTGCTACAATAAATTTTCTAAATGATTTTGCAAAAAACCTAAATTAACCTCAGCAGTCAAAGTCTCTGGAAACTCAAACGGACCGATTATTTTACCATTTAAAATTCCTGTCCAATGGTTTATCTTGAAGCGATGTTGAGATTTATCTTCTCTCATCAAATGTGGGTTTGCTACGTGCCACTCGTATAAGTTATGCAGGTACATGTACCCATCTTTCTTAAATGTGGTCTCATCTGACCATCAAATTTTTTCAAAGAACCGTGGATCTTCCCTGTGTCTTTCTAACATTGTGCGACAAAAAGCAACTCGGGGCTCATAATCCCGGGGCAGAAGAGCTTGAACACGCTGAACGTGGTATGGATGGAGCACGTTTTTTTGCAAGATTCTATGGGCTGTACTTTTGGGCACACCTGTTTTTAGTTCTATTGCACGCACTGAAGTACTCGGGTCTTCTTCGACAGCTCCTAGCACCACGACTTCGTAAGGAAGAAAAGATCTTCCCTCACCGTGTGATTGGTTTGGTAGTTGTCCCTCTGAGAACAGTAAGCGGTGCACATTTGTGAACACTCGATGATCTGGATGACCAGCTGCATTCGGGTACCTCTCACAGTAAAGTCTCGCTGCAGCACTAGCGTTGCATCTGCATTCCCCATAAATGAGGTGCATGTTAGCATGTTGTACGGTGTACACGGACATAGCGACACAGCACAATCACACTATCAAATATAGTCTAAGGAAAGCAAATGTTGTTTTGAAGAGCAATTAAACAGTCCAAATCCAAATCACAAGCGATCAACAGTCCAGTTCACGAATCCAAAATTGGTAACAGTACGAAATCAACAAGCACGAACATGTAAAGATGCGCAGTAAACGAAGGAGTACTTATCGGTATCAAAGCGTGCAATAGCAAGTAAGTAATGGGCTTCATCCATACCACATCAAAACTTTCCAGGCAGATGGATAAGGCGGTCTGGTACAATACCGTGGTCAGCCTGATCACCTGATTTGAATCCTTTAGATTTTTTTACTGGGGAACTGTAAAAGAAAAAGTGTATTTCAAGCCGATTCAAAATGTAGCTGAGCTACGGCAAAGACTATTGGAAGCAGCTGAGTTTGTGAATAACCGTGGATTCGCTCGTTTAATAACCCGATCTTTTTTAAGACGATGTCGAGCGTGTATTGCGGCTGAAGGAAAACAGTTTGAGCATTTTCTGTAAAGGTAAATCATCATCAGCAGCATTTTGACGCCCACTGTTGTGCAAGCAGTTATCCTTAAGGGTCCTTGTGCGTTTTCATAATCGCTGTTTAATTAGGAAATTTTGAAAAATTTTCATCAGTTTTTCTTCAAATAAAAATTGTGCATAAGTTAACGGGTAATCTTCTAAGTGTTATACCATTTTGGAATCGCTATTAAATGCGCCAACTTTCAAGGTTACTTGCCAAACTCTCGTAGTACATTTTTTTCCAGTACAGCCAGTTAAAGTTGAGCAAAGTTTTACTTTGGAATACTTGGTTGGGAAATAAGTGGCAATTTTTCCTGAACGAGAAAAGTTGGCTGTAAGGTTGAGACACCAGTTTGAAGATGCATTATTCATCATTACATTATAAAAATAAAATCCAAAAAAAGTTAATATTTGTAGTAACAGGAGTTGGCAGACTACCGTAGGGCGTGAAATTTCTATATCTTTTTCAAAGACCTATAATTTTCAAAAAACATACATAAAATTTTTTTAAATATTTTTCTGATAGCTGTTATGACTTTGCCTATCACCCGGTTTCGGCTTGACGTCGACTTCTGGGACACCCTGTATATATATTTTGTATGAGTGTTATTTTTTTGTGGGTTTAGTTGAAAAGCAGCTTAGGCTGAACTACGCCTTTCATCATTTTATCTTTAATTTTTTTTTATCCTCAAGTTATTTATAATGATAAATAAAGACCATTTATTATTATTATTATTATTATTATTATTATTTTGGAGGTCAGGTATACTTACGGAGATTATAATGTTGATTACTCTGTATGTCTCTGTACCGTAGCAGCGGTAACGACGTAACGAAAAACAAGATTAACATTCAACTACATTTGGCAGTGTAAACATTTCCAAGCCGTATGATTTAAATCCAGCGTATCCATGCCAACAAAATTGTGCCGAATAAATCAAACTATTAAAACGATAAAATATCGCGAACGTGTGCAGTGCAGAATGCACAATGGGAAAACTGAAACTCCCTCAGTGCTATCTAATCAAATTGCTTTTAAAAAAGTGTATCCCGCCCCGCACAAGTTTGGCGTCGTCAACAAAAATGCTAGAAATACAAGAAAGTTGATCGAAGCAACAAAACAGGCACTCTCGCGACTTTCATTTCCTGAAATATACAGCGAGGACATAAATGGGAAAGTAGAAGGGGGAAAGCAGAGCCGGATCTAAGGAACAGCTGACATATCACTATCCAAAGCTAGGATATAATGAATTGGCTCGTTGTTTTGGTGAGGTGCGTAGCGAGTCTTAAAGTCTTTGGAAAAAATGCTGATTAATATAGCCGAACAAGCGTTATCGCCCGAAAGTGTCTGTGAAAACTTTCTCTGATTAAAATGAAAAAAAAAACAATTTGGTATCTGTTGTCTGTCAAGGGTTAGTTCTCGGTCCGGCATTTTTACTGTCATGATGGGTAGAAGCTGTACTGCCATACAGATATAGATAATGATGAGAAGACGCTTTGTCCACCAATGGCTCCAGGAAAGCGAAACCACTGATACCGAGGTTCCAAGGCTCAGGATTGAGTTTAGATGCTAGTATTCGGTGCGCACAGTGTGTGCGCAGATAAGAGCCGATCGCTTAGACGATTTAAGGAATACACACATTGACGCGAATAATTCGGTGCAATGGCGAAATTTTCGCTTGGCGAAATATTCGTCGACTTAAGGCCTTCGGCGTATAATGAGGAGGAAATACCGACGCGAAAATTTCACTTAGCAATAACGAAACTTCAGCGATTTTATTTCTTTGGCGACCAGCCGCGTTTTCCGTCGCTTTCGTTGCGAATCAAATATGGGTTTAACTGAGAGGTTAATAGAGTTTGTGAGGGAATATCCGATTTTAAACGAATTAAGCCATAAAGATTAAAAAAATATAAAAAAGAAAGATAAGATATGCGATGAAAATGGCCAAGAGATGCATATTACAGGTAGGCTTTCAATTTTGCCTTAGGTACCTTTCAACTTCCGCATCTTCTAGGGCAGCCAATAATGGTATTGATTCTTCTTCAGAGCTTGAAGAATGCATCTCTTGATATTCTTGATATTATCAAAAGAAAAAATATCTTAAAATTTTCGCGCAAGTCTTAAAAGGCGACACGAATTTCTCTGTTGCGAAATATTCGCACAAATGTGACATGAGCGACGATTTTTGTTATCGCCGATGTCGTAAACTATTAGCTTCGTTATCACGGCGGATTAATCCGCGTCAGTGTGTGCATTCCTTTACCTTTCCAACTCTGCTCCTGTATGGTATATAAATTGTTGACGTTTGTTTTGGTTCGGAAGCGACGCCAATTAGTTTCATGCCAGGCAAGTGGTACGATAGAAACGATAAAAATATCAAAATAAATATATCTCCTTATACACACACGACTATAGTTGTAGATTGTATTTTCTCTTTCACACCTACCACTAGGTAGACCTAATATTAACGAATCATGCTAGGGGATTGTAGACATATCATCCGCGATACTCCGGATGATCTCTATCATATGACAATGCTTACCAAAATTCTTCACATGTGGCTCATAATTTACGATAAATTGTCCATTGTATCTCGTATAGGGGATAGGCAATGATTTTGGAGATGAAATTTTAAATTATTTAGATGAATTTCAAAACAAGAGCTTCTAGGACAACATTGGGACTCATTCTACAGTGTGGAAAGACTTTGAAAGAAGTACTAGTACCCGCACGGGCATTACGTATCTTGAAAAGTGATATTATGTCGATTTTTTTTTATATGTTCCTTTGTGACAATATGTAGATCTTTCTGTAATATGTTATTTAACACTAGCTGTTGGATATCTGTTGTGAACTCGTTTTGTAGTTGTACGCGTTGCCTAAGCGTCATGATGCTTCAGTTATCTATGTTTGGCTCTGATGTGATGTAAAATCTGATTCAGAGATGGAACTACTGAGAGACCAAGCTGTAAGTTGTATACTATAGCTACGAGGACACAGCAGTTCTGAGGTGCATAGTGAAGATTTGTGTGCCAATAATATGTGAAGATGATAATTCCATTGGTTTCTTGTCTCAAATACACTAACTTGAGATTCAAAGCGAGAAATTAGTTGCGCATCCACTTTTTCTTTTTCGCTCTGGAAACTACGTAAGCAAATTTGCTGAATTTCAAAAGTGAGAGAGTTTAGAAAAGAAAATTCCTGGTCGGTGAAGGAACAGATAAAAAAATATGCTACAGACATGAATATTTATAAAGGTGAAAAGGTTACTACATTATTTTTTATTTGCAGTCATTTAAATTTTATAGAAATTTATATTGTGATGTAATAGAAAATACAAATCAGCGCCTAGATGTGAGGAATTGCGAAAGTGTTTCATGTGTGATGTGTCATTCATAACGTTTGTCATGTAGCTTAATTGTACATGACGCGGGCGCGGTGGCGATTTCCCGTAATGCTCCGTTTTTAAACACAAAAACGGAAAAAATCGTGATTTATTACTTTGATATACTCCATTGGCAGCATATTAAGTAATAATTTTCTCACACAGCATATATCACTGATTTTATACACATGCAGACCAATACACATAATCATCCAGATGCGACCTTGCTATTCAACCAACTTTCGTTCTTTCACATTTCAGAGATAAACCCTAGAGACTACTCGGCTACACAAAATATATGATTAAATTCTGCAACCAACAATGCGTGTAGTTGAGGCAGTGCTCCATAGATGGACGCTCACAGCGATCATAGCTTGAATACGTGTAATGAACTATTTGCACCCTAAAAACCAGCTAGTTTGCAAGATGACTTTTTTTTGGTTTCTATGAGGCTTTATAGGTTTTTTATATAGTAGCCGTGCAGATCCTATCAGTGTGAGTAACTGTACCCACTCAAGCTATAGCGGAAGCGTGAACTCAAAATCGAGAAATATCTCCGGACACCTTTGGTAGGCAACGGAACTAATCGTGAACTATACTGCCAGAGATCTTCTTACTAGACATATTGGTTTCGTTCATCATTCCAAAAGATAGCTTGCTGTTCTGCTCGCACAGTGATCTATTCTGGTAATAGATGGCACTTTGTGCTGCCTTGTTTCAATAATTTGTTACAGTTGGTCGGATTGTTATCATAATACATTGGAGGTCTCACATGAGGGCAATGTGTTAATTTTTTGCTGTTCTCTGTCCACATTTCAAGTTATTGTGAGGACTAAGGGTATCGTAAACAGAATATATTGTGTGTTGCTAGAACCAGAAGGTGTGAGATGGGCAGAGCCCAGGTCTACCTTGGCCCATGTGAAAAGAAAGTTTTATTGACTCAAATATAAGTAAAGTTTTTAAAGCAAATGTAGTTTTAAACGATTCACCAGGATTAAAGTAACAAAAGTCCAGCTCTGTGTAGAGGGCGCCAAGCAATGCTGCCGTTTTATGTTTCCAGACTCATTGGCGTCCTTCCAGATATTGACAGAGGTTGGCATTTTTTGCTCTGGCACTCATTTTTCTCCAGTATATAAACAATGGAGACGTTATTGTGGTCATTTCTTCTTTAAGAGGATGGAGTGAATACGGCAAAGCGAAAGCCGAAACAGTTACCACATATATTTATAGCTGGCGATACGAGACGCTCTGCAGTTTGATATGGAAATTTTGCGCTGGCGACACTTGTTTTGCTGTGAAAGCGACAAATATATACACATGCTTTTGAAACTAACTGCTATTCAGTGGATATCTGGGTTTCACCATTATATCGAAGGTCTAGTCAAGGTTTTGCAATTTCGACGGTATTCGTGTATAAGGGGTGTCTTTTTGAAACAAGGTAAACTTTAAAAACGCTGTAGTACTGCTACCATTTGCCTTAATATTTTTAAGGAAATGTGGGACAATAGTGGCAGGTTAACGTTATTTTTTAAATGCTTCTGGATGTGTGGATTACATCTTATAAGACCATCCTCAGTTTTCTTTTGCCTGGAACGTATCAAAAGGTTAGACCTTAAGTACTGCAGGGTACCTTGAAAATACAAGAAGGGAACGAGCGACAAAATTTGAAGACAGCCGTGTACCATCTACACCAGCTTGTTAGTTGATAACTTTTCCCCTCTTCAGTTCAAGAATGAAATGCGTACAACTGAGCATCACAAAAGTGACCATCCTTGTTACAAAATACAGAGAATCGTAATAATAGAAGGCGAGTTGCAACTGTACCGCTGTAAATCAGATAAGATCGAGCAGAAACAAAAGCGTAGAGCGAACTCCACCGCTGCTTTTGTAGTTAAATCGAATGATACTCTATTCGGAATCAGCGATTCAACTCGACGAGCAATTCTAAAGGGCAAATTATATCTTGCGAATTGTGCAGCGTAAATGAGAAAATAATTTACAGCTTGGAAAACAATCTGACAGCTGAAAATAGGAACTCGATCTTTGTATAGTCGGGGAAAATGGACCGATTATAGGACCAGTTGCAATGCTCTGCGAAATCGATGAAACTTATACCATCATCCAGCACACAACGTGTTTTGGCGTAGTGTACACCTAGAGATGTGGCAGGCGCGAGCACCGAAGAGGAGGGTCTTTCCGCAAGTGTTTGTCGGTATACAGGGTGTAAACGTTGCGGTGGTCATTATTGAAAACAAGTCAAAAAGTTCATATGACCCATGGTAAAAAAGTCAATAGATTTTTGTCTAAATGGCTTTATACTCTACAACTTTAAGTGTTTTATATCACCACAATCTTACTAATTTTTGGAATCTAATCTAAAAGTTTTTAAATTGGGTAATTAACAAATAAATAAGTTAAGCCAAAATTTGTAGTCAGTAAATAAGTAAGTTTTATCAAATTAAATATTTAAAACACACATTACAACAGCGCGTCGGTTTTTCATCACTCTTATCGAACCGGCAATCGATCGCAAACAGTAACACTGGTTAGTATGTTGTTTTGTTTTTGTTCGCGTACGTCGTCGTGCTTATTTTTACAATGTTCTCGAATCAAGAGTTCCCCGACGTGTTGTTAGTTTACGCTGAAGCTCGTCAAAATTCAAATCTTGCAGCTCAAATTTATCGCGACAGATTTCGCCAACGGGTACACCCAAACAGAAGAACCATTTGTGCAAGTGTACCAAAGACTTCGAGATACAGGAAGTGTTCAGCCCACTAATATTCGCACTCGTGAAGGACAGGTTACTGTAGAGCAGGAGGAACAAATTTTAAATATCGTGGATTTCTGGTATTGGGGAGAACTTACAGGGATGGCTCGTGATGCTCGTCCAATAACAACTGAAACACAACTTCGCGAAATAGATTTTAATGCGGCTGAAATAATAGATGGACAACTTCGAGCACCTAGAGTAAGCAGAAACTGGGTTCATCGTAATGAAGCTTGCGTGGAAAGTGGAGCACGACGTTTTGAACACCATCTTTAAATACAAAAAAGTACAGTGTGGGTTTTAAAAAGAAAAATAATGTTCGTGTCAAAATTGTGTTCCCTACTTATAAGCGGATTTTTTTAATTTCGTTCAATAAACTTTCATATACCAGGTGTGAAGCGCTGAGACAGTTAGTGGTAAGTCCGTTTTTTTTAATTGTTTGCGCCTTACGAGTACATTAACAAATAATGAAACAATACCTAAGAGCCAAAAATAACAAACTCCATCTTTATTTATACTGCATTCCGTTGTAACTTGCGTCTGGCATTGCGGCGTTGTCAGATTTTATTTTACTTTAAAGTCGCTTTTCTCTAAAAAATTGCCGTATTGACCCCCATGTTATATGAAACTTTTTGCTCCTTCTAACCCCCTCTATCACCCATTCAAATAATGACTATCATAACGTTTACACCCTGCATAATAACACCAACTTACCACAGTATAGTAAGCATTTGCTGTCGCAGAACGCCCAGCAATGCCCTGTCTCTGGCACTAAGATCCCATCGTATGATTTTTGGTGCCAAATGGAGGATTTTTCAGTATTGCAACAACAACAACACCGTTTTCTTCTGTTCAAGGTCTAGTCTATCACTCTTACACTTATTTATATCAACACTTGCAATTATTAATTTATGACAAATTTATAACCTTATCGACTGGACTGTAGCTTGTTCATTTATCGGAGTCTGTCCGTTAACTGCGTTGCCATCTCTGTCTATATTTATTCTCATATCGAGGAGTCGAGAAATACACTAGGGTTTTCTAGACCGAGTCTCGAACCTTCATTGGAGTATTCTAGATGGCAATAGATCCCTCTCGATGCACAGTCGCATAGTTGGTTACCTAAGCATCAAGATTAGGAAGATGACCCATCGTTCTTGCTACAAAGTTACAGCATGTGCTAGCATTCTTCGCATTGGGTTCAATTCAACCACAATATGCACAGACTAGGTCAATGAGCAGTGGATCGAGCTGGAGGCGATATCGTTGTGAGTTAGCATTGTATTTAGCTGCAGTGACCATCCTAGCATACTAGCTTGTAACTATACTATTCTTCCGAATTTTCTAGATGTGGGCCTACACGGTTCAACCAATCTTTTTATCGACAGTGTAGCAGAATAGTGGAAAATGTAACTTCTAGATATTTCCAATTACAGAGGCTACACCCACATCGATTTTCACAGGCAAATCGCTAAGGGGGTAATTCTCCAGATGAGAAGACGGCTGAAAAAGCCATGTTCATCTGCTGGTCCAAAGGCGAGCGGCACATTTCGTGGGGCGAAGAGGCATTTATAGTCGAAATTCCGGTTTATGCGGCAATCAGGCCGTCGAGCCATCGTAGAATTAATGCGATGGCACATTACGGGGAAGGTGTTACGGGACATCAGCCGACAGCCCGAATTCTAATAAGGAAGACGACCGAGAGAAGTGGCTATTGATATTTTCTCACTTTCAATGGGAAAAGAGCCAAGGGGATAGAGCAAAGGTAATGAGAGAATTTTAGGAGTCAGGATATTTTGCAATGCTAAGCACATTGGGGGTATCTGTTATTTTCGGTCACATTGAGGTATTGGTACCTGCTGAGCTAGTACCACTTTCTTTACTCATTAGCAAGGCTAGGTTTTTTTAGTCTTCTGAAACCCAAGATTTTTGTTTGAAGTATCTATACAAATTTTATGCATTAAGGTGTATGAGCTGTAAGAGATAATAATTATAGGGGCCACTTATATTGTTCGAATAGGCACACTTTTTTGTAAAAAGTGATACTGACATGCACAAAACTTTTAACTAGGGACAAAATACCAACGAAACAACAGTAAAAAAGACAGGTGGCAATAAAAACAAATTTTACACATTTAAGATACTAAGAATACCTCGGGAGAACACTCATCATTACTATAAAAACACTAATCGATCAGAAACCTCCTCAAATTTTGTTTGGACCTCACGTTTGTTTCGGATTTTACCTTATCTGGTAGACAAGAGAAAATGTTTAATCCTTAGTAATTTGATGAGACTTGGCTGCATTTATCGATAACTCTTATCGGTCGAAAAAATTAACCACCAAATTTTTTTCCCAACTGGAGTAGCGGTATAAAAAACAGACCACCTTTTCAAACTATTTTACTGACTGGAGCAGCATACGTGTAGCAGCATGTGGCAACTATGAAAAGCCTAGTAATGTGGAATCGGACCACATTGTACCTTAGAACTGTTCAATGGGAAGGTCCGGTACACGTGTTTGTTTTTGTGTACTGAATCTTGTGCTTGTATTAACGGAAATAAAACTAAATACGCTACAAACCATTACGGAAAGTGTTTAATACCTTGTTTATTGTAAGTACTATTAAACACTTTTCTGTAGATTAGTAAAGAACAAAGGTTTGATGTGTCGTCCATATTCTGTACCACCGCTCCATTTCAAAATTGCTAGCCATCAAATGGAAGGATAAGAGTGCACATGTTGTCAAATTATCATAGTCCTGAAGATCATATGGATATCAACCGCAGATAGAGAAATGGAACCATTACGCCTATACCTTGTCCCGCATACTTTTTTAGATCATATGATAATTTTTTATTATGCAAAATCAGAAACTTACTCGTCGCTTATCAAGCCAAAAGAGCAAAGATAAATATTGTTTGGGTAAAAGGGCATGCTGGCATCAGAGGCAACGAGATGGTTGATAAAGCTGCAAAAAATGCAATTCACTCTGGTACGATTACCCATGTGCCACTTTTTTCTGAGTTATTCATAGAGACCATCACGAAAAGATGGGATTTGATCTGGTCCAACTTTGTAGTAAACTCTCGAAATCATTATGCTCTTATTCACCCGACCCTTCCCAATATAATTCCCCACATAGATCTCTTCTATATGAAATTGGGTCATGGTTGCTTTCCTGCTCATCTCCATCGAATAGGTGTAATAGAGTCCCCAAATTGTGCTTGTGATGAATCTTCTATAGCCGATCTAAATCACATATTTTTTGCTTGTAATCTTTACACCAATATCTCCAACCAATTAATCGCTCAGATGATTAAACTTGGCTTCCAACTACCTTTAAGTCTGACTACCATTTTATCCTTTCCGGATATAAAAATTTATTTAGCGCTAATTCAATTCCTTAAAAAGGCAAATATTACTATATAAAATAAACCTTGTCTGTAATTCGTAACTATTCAGTTATATCCACTCCTTTTCTTTCTTTCTTACCGTCTCTCACAATGATCAGATAATATAAATCCATTGACAACATTTTGTGGCAAATGGACTCCAGTTTCCAATGCCAATATTTTGACACACACACACAACCTCAAAGGCAGGTTAGCTGCAGTTGCAGACACGACTTAATTAATTTTAATTTTACAAATTGAACTTCGTTTATGTAAATGAAGTAATTTCTAAGTCTGAGGATATCGAATTGCGACTTCCTGTGATCTTGCAAACGGAAATCAGAGGTCCAAACGTTGCATCTTTTTTCTCGGTTCCAGGTTAGCTGCAGGTATTATTTCTGTGTTTAGTATGGCAGTACTGGTGGGGAGCTCCTGTAAGAGCCAAAAACATTATCATCTTGCCTGTGAAAATTTCGATAAGAATGAAATTGAGGTATTGAAAAACTGCATATAATACAGGACAAACATGAACATTCAGCCAAAAACATTATCATCCTGCCTGTAAAAATTTCGATCAGAATGAAATTGAGGTATTAAAAAACTGCATATAATACAGAACAAACATGAACATTAAATGCATTTACCCCACTCTTGTTTGGACTCAAAGGCCAGCTAGTCCACACTTTCGTTCGATTTGTTCATCAATTTCAATCTATAATGTACTACTCATAGGACAAAGGACCTTATATAATATGTCTAACCAGATTTGAATCTCTCACGGCTTTCCACTGTGGTTTTATCGTTGTTTCTGTTACTCGTGCAAGCATATTCATACATAGAATTAAATATATGAACAACACCTAAAATGAATGTGTAATATCCAGCAGCAGCTCATATATAGCCGAGGTATACAGCCCCGAAAGTAGAACCAGGTTGGCAAACAAATTCTGAGCGACACATAGCTTCATTCTTTTCCGAGAGGTCGGCATTGAACATTTGCTACAGATTATAATATAAACATAAGTCACTAAATCGTTAATTTAATCTGAGTGAGACGTTCAATCAATGGTCTGCAAGCTCAATAACGTCGAAATATTAAGCGGTACTTGAAATCCTATTCAGGAGAGGTTTGAAATCAGGTTATCTGTGTGTGGTATATGGTATATACCTATGTTATATAAAAATATGTTTTACCAACTTTGTATTAATAGATAGGAGCAGTTTTCTTTTTAACGTTCCTGTTAATTGAATAGTAGTGATAATTGGTGTCTTCATCGGCGCGGAGTTACACTGTATACCAATCTACTAATATTTTATTTTTATAAATAAAATAATCTTCCATAACACATGTATGATCAACGCTGTCCATACGAATAGCTTGTTTAGCTGCCAGGTCTACTTGTTTAATGCCTCCTATTCCCATCGTCCCTTCACCCAGGCAAAAGAAACTCTGCAACCAGATCTAGAAAGTACATATACAAGGAAGGGACTGCAAATAGCCAGTGATAACTGAACAAAATGAAGTGATTTTGCAAATGCTATGGCGTCTGCGATCAAAATGCTATATGAATCGGGAATTCTCAGAGGCAGTACGATATCCATTACCATAAGAACAAAAGCACTCCCAAATTCATCTAGCATTTTTGAGTTCAAAATTTTTGGTTGTAGGTGAGGATTTGATTTTTTTTTAATTTTAAAAAATTATTTAATCTTTCTGGTAAGACAATATGGTTCAAATTGATAAAATGGTAACCGACGGTGCGTTTCATATTGTATCAATAGATAATAGGTGTTTTTACAGGGTATGCCATAAGTAATGAACCGGTTTGTCAAACTAATTGCTTGTTCTGTGGTGTGAGTTGGAAGTGGGGAAGGGTGTCATTGTGGGTGTTGCTTCATCGCGTTTTCATTTGACGTTATGATTTGGACAGGTTAGTGCCGCGTCTTTGCTGTGAGTACGTTTATTTGAAAAGGGCCGCTCTGTCATCGCCACGCAGAGAGCTATTCGCGTACATTTCAACAGTCCGCGTAATGTTACGGTCAATAGCGGTAAGACCATAATTAGTCGTTGTGCCCTTACAAGAAACTGAATCCACTATAAGACCTAAGGCAACTGCAAGACCCAGATCTGTCACAACACCCGAAAATGTGATAACTGCGAGGGCAGCAGTGGAATTGTCACCAAGGAGGCATCCGGTTGCTTTGGATATGCTTATTCAAGAGCTAATGCCTGATAATTACATCGACCGGGTAAATCGTTATCAAGAAATGTTTGAACGTATCCCCGAAACATAAATTTTTTTCAGCTGCGACGAGGCCCACTTTCACCTCTCTGAGGCTATCAGTAAGCAGAATTCTCGGTACTGGGCTGACAGTAACCCCAAAAGAACTTAATAAGTGACCTCTTCACTCACCTAAAGTGGCTGTGTGGAGTGCGATGTCACAATTTGGGATCATTGGACCTTATTTTTTTGAGGGGATTGGTAACTGTCACAGCAGATCGTTATGTTTCAATGCTGCAAAACTTTTTGAGCCACAATTGAAACAATTGAGTGACAAAACTAGCTTAGGAGACTTGTGGTTCCAACAAGCTGGTGCTATAGCACATACAGCTCGGATTTCTATAGAGAAATTGAGACAAATGTTCCCTGGTCGACTCGTGACTTTGAGAGGTGATTTGGGATGGCCAGCGCGCTCGTTAGATTTAAGCGTGAGCGACTTTTTTTCTGTCGGGTTATTTGAAGAAGAAAGTTCTTAAACATCGCCCCCATACTTTAGACGAGCTAAAGACCCGAATTGTTCAGGAAGCATCCACCATGCACCCAGAAATGTGTCGAAAAGTAGCTCGAAACTTACTAACAGACCGTCAGATACAACGAATGAGCTTCAAGTTCCAATCAACAAATTTTAGCAACCAATAGCTATGAAATGTTGGAAACAAAATACTGTCAAAGTATGAGATGACAACTTGTCATTGAAACATCACCAGCTTATTGAATATTAAGAAATTACATAAAATTCAGTCAAAATTTTAAGAAATGTTTGATTTTTGAATTAAATTCATGTTTTAATTACTATTGTTGATTTTTTATTCATATTTATTTTATTTTCTTCAATTGATTTGTGATACTGGGTGTTTTTTCCTATAAACCTCTTGCAGATAGCGATTAAGCACCTACTTGATGACAGGCTCTACCAAAAGATATTGCTCGTTTCCAAACATTCATTCATTTACTTGCCGTTCATCAGAACCATTATGGTACTTTAGACTGATGTTCCCACAAAACCATTTAGGTTTGATATCCATACAGCCATAAAGTTGAATATTTTTCGTTGTTCAGGAACTGAACAAACATCCACACTATATTCACAGCGACTAAGAAATTCCCAAATATATGCCTTAAAGTTACCAGCAAACCTAAAACCTGCAAAAAAAACTTCAAATTTGCCATATTTTTCTTTTTTCACGAGCACACATTCTTGGTTATATTTATATTAGACATTATTTGAATACAGCAGATTATTGCATTTCAAGGAGTGACACATGTGTGGGATCTGTCAACTCTTGGTACCAGTCACAAAACATACACTGTGAAGGTTCAATTCCATGCTATTCAATGGTGACTTGTGTGGTTATCAGCGGCCATTTTGTGAGGGTGCGACAGGGTTGCCAGATTGTGCATTAATATCCCGTTTCACCCTTCTGGTCCCAGTGGAGTAAGTTCCGCCAACTGTTGAAATATATTCTACTATGCTTTATAAGACTATTCGTGACATTTTTCCCAAACTTATTGCACAACACTGGAAAAAATGCAAATTTAAATTTAAAATTATTTCCATGACGCCGCAAAATAGCTCCGTCGGTACCTCGGGTTATACAACTTGACAGTAAGGATGTTCGATAGGTTCCTATATTTAGAAGTATCAATACATTTCATTTCATTTCATGTAGGGATTGACACGTCTTACACATATTATCTGTGTTTTAGGATGGAGAGGACATCATGTTTTTATTGCTTTGAAGAAATTCATTAACCCATAAATTAGTAAATGATTACTATTATGACGTAAAGGAAGATGAGGAATTGGATGGAATGTATTTTATATTCTGTTTTATTGCAAAATACAGACAAATCCACATTATTCAACAGGTATGTAATGATAACTTTCAGTATATCGAAGTTGGTAAATTCGAGAGTGCCATGCATTAACAAACGTGCAAATCTGCTGCCCAAATTTAACAGCTAAAAAATTCGCTGAGGGGGATAACGGATTGTTAAATGTAAACCTATAACATATATCAAAATACATGAAAGTTGTCCTGTTTTTTCTGTACAAAAGCATCATGTTGGAATCAAAAAGTGGTCTTCGTTATAATACAGTCGTATTTTCACGATTTTATTCAATACTTCAATAGAAATCACTAATATTCAGAGACCTTTGACAGCTTCTGTCAAATTGCATTTCGATAAGTTATTTTCCCATTGGTCCATAATATTAATGTTGGTGAAATCGGCCCTTAGACAGTGTATTGCTGCTAAAGGCCCCCATTTTTCTGAAGTTGTGTCCAAAACTTAAATAAAAAAATTGGGATTACAGACAAATGGTAATAAAATAATTTTAAGCCTGTATGTTCTTCTTTGATACCTCCGCTAAACCGGGCAATCACTTCTGCCCCACCCTGTATATGCTGCGGCCAAAGAGGCCTTTTTTGACCAGAGGGTATTAGTGTTTAAATTTGAAATTCTATTATATAATAACAAATATACTATTTTTTTTATTGGCGGTAACCTTTTTTACTTTAAGACTCCCTTAGCAGTTCCGCCAACCTCCCCAGAAGCCAGATGTTTTCCTCTGCGACTGATAGCTTTGACAAAGTCGCCGGAACCGCCGAAATTGTTCAACTTTTCGTCGTTGCTTAAAAACAGCTTCCCATAAATGAAGTACTGCTTGCTTCCTGATTGTCTTGCGTCTGGGAGGTGAACGCAAGTAGTAACTGGTTTAACGATGGAGTGATTTTACTGCTTGTGAGTTTATATACTTTGGTCCGAGTTAGCGCGGAACATGAATCAAAAACCCTTCATCTCGCGGATTAAATACCTCACTTCATCCGGAGTCCAGGCAGCGGTAGCAGCAATATTAAAATTCATTTATTCGTCGACTACGGGGAAATTGCGTAGCTTCGTATGTACACGTAACCATGTATATTTCAATTTTTGTCCACCGAAAAATACGAGCTCATTTTACCGTTATGGACAGGAAGTAGAAAGACCTCTTTACGTATTTCTAGATTGTTTATAACGTGTACACTTATACCATTTTACAAAACAGTAAGGTAGTGGTGGTTATGGCAGGTGCTGGCAGACGTGTAACAATATTGTATATGGTTGGTCTTCGTCACAAAAACGGTTAGCACGAAACAATTAGCTGAAGTCCAGTATACAAGGAAATGTATACAAATCAGTTTTGTTGTTGGTAATTATCAGCAGGAACAGGGTTGTAAGGTTTGAACATATTGGGAAAATCCATGCAAGGATGTCTCTATAACTCACAACAACATATCAGTCTCTATATTTATGTATATAGTACATATAAGGAATTCCCAAGTTTGCATAAAAATTGACCTACTATTTTTTATGTTCGATGGTATTAAAAGCGAGCATTTCTTTGATACCTCCGCTAAACCGGACAATCACTTCTGCCCCACCCTGTGGACATAACAGAACCACTCACTTGCCTAATCAACAAATGCTTTGAATCTGGCATATATCCCTCAATTTTAAAAAAGGTAGTATAATACCGATACATAAATCAGGAACAAAAACAGATGTTAACAACTATAGACCAATATCAATAATATCCAGTGTAGCAAAGGTTTTTGAAAAAGTTTTATCTGCTAGAATGATTCGATACCTCACAAAATTCAAAATTTTAAGTGAAAATCAATATGGATTTACAGAAGGGAAGGCTACAGCGGACGCAATAACTAAAATTGTAAATCAAATACATCAAAATATTGATAACAGAATCCCTTCAATCTGCGTTTTTGTTGATTTAAAGAAAGCTTTCGACACAGTTAATCACAAATTATTATTAGAAGCATTGGAGATAATTGGTTTCACAGGAAACGCGTACTCACTGATCGAAAATTATTTGTCAAATCGCCCACAATCTGGGCAGATATCAGGATCATTTAGTAAAGAAATGTATATTAAGTTCCCACAAGGAACTGTCTTAGGTCCGCTGTTATTCAATATATATTTAAATGATATTTTCCAAATTAATTGTGTTGGCAAAATAACTAGTTTTGCAGATGATACTGCAATATTATATGAAGGCACTGACTGGTCTGATCTGAAAAATGTAATTGAAAATGATTTTATCAAAATTATTCGGTGGTTTAACAGTAGAAAATTAAGCATTAACTACTCTAAAACACATTTTTTACCATTTGGATCTTATGCTAGACATCTGCCAAATTACACAAATTTCTCCTTCAATATTAATGATCAAAAAATGCAAATTAATAGAGTGCCCAACATAAAATACCTTGGAGTGGTCTTGGATCCTCACTTACGATGGGACATCCATGTCAATTCTATTTTAAAGAAAGTTAGATTTGTATCCTACAAAATTAAATTTCTTGGGAATATATTGACAGAAAAATATCTTCGAACATTATACCATGCACTGATTGAGCCTCATCTCACATATGGTATATTAGCATGGGGAGCTGCATGTTCCTCACATATCTATAATTTAGATGTTTTTCAAAAAAGTATTCTAAAAATGATATTTAAAAAACCGAAACTTCATCCCACTGAAAAATTATACGCAGATGTTCGAATGTATGATATAAGACAGCTTTATTTCTTACATAGTATCACTCACTACCATAAATTTGTAAACACCGACCAAAAAATTAAACATAATCATTATACCAGGTACAAAATTCGTGGCACAGTAGTTCCTCAACCGCATAAATCTACAGGGTGTTCCATAATTATTGCGACAAAATGATAGGGGTTGTAGAGGGCATAAAAATATGCAATTTTGCCTTATAAACCCCTGTTCGTAAATATGCCGTTTGAGCACTACAGTTAATTTTACCTTAAGAGCTCATAGGAAAAACAAAAAATTCACCAGCTGCAAAATGTTCGTCTAGCACATTTCATGGTCTCACCGGTTTGTAAAAAAAGCCTGCTGTGTTTACATTTTTGTTATCGTACACCCGTACCACCTTTTAAAAGTCCAAGCCATGGGTCCAGCAGACTATCTGCCGCGTCGACGTTTTTGCCGTTGGTGGCTGCAGCAGGAGTTGAGGCAACCAAACTTTGGTCGCTACGTTTTGTTCACTGACGAGTCCTGTTTTACAAAGGACGGTTATTTTAATAGCCATAACAGTCACATTTGGGATGAAGAAAACCCTCATGCCATAGCCATCCATAGAGACCAACATCAGTTTTCAATTAACATCTGGTGCGGCATTGTGGACGAGCATATCATCGGGCCATATCTGCTTCCACCACGTTTGGATGGGCATGCTTATGGTCGATCCTTACAGCATGTGCTACCGGAACTATTACAAAATGTGCCACTGAATATAAGAGCCAACATGTGGTTTCAACACCATGGCGGTCCAGCCCACTTTTCTTTACAAGTGCGGCAGTATTTGGACGACAAATTTCCAAATAGGTGGATAGGCCGAGGTGGCCCTGTGCCTTGGCCTGCGCGGTCACTTGACCTGACCCCACTGGATTATTTTATCTGGAGCTATCTGAAAGCTTTAGTGTACGAAACTCCTGTTCCCAACCAACAAGAGCTACTGGGAAGAGTGATGGCCGCGTCCGCACATGTTCAGGACATACCGGGGGTATGCCACAGAGTTCGCCGATCATTGAACAATCGTGCACAGCTGTGTATTGAGCAAGGTGGAGGACACTTTGAGCAATTACTGTAGGTAAGCTGTTTCAAGAAACTGATCTTTTTTTTTGCTGCAGCCCAAACGGCATATTTCCGAACAGGGGTTTATAAGGAAAAATTGTTCATTTTGATGCCCTCTACAACCCCTATCATTTTGTCGCAATAATTATGGAACACCCTGTATAATGCAGCGATCATATCTCTATTTAGCGCCTAAATTTTATGAAATTATACCTAAAGACTTAAAAGATTTACGTTTCGGAAATTGTTTCAAAAGAAATTTAAAAAAGTGGCTACATTCTATATCTAGGACTGAAATTCATAAACTCATAAATACGAACATCAACTAAATACATAATCTACTGTTGCTCATTTTTGTACTTTTTTGTCATTTGCATTCTACAGTTTCAACTTAAATTATTGGTCCATGTACAGGCGATGCCTTCTATTGGGCTTGTTTTGATTTTATATTTATTTACTCATATTGTTTGTTATCTTTGTACATTGAGTGAATAAATATTGTTATTATTATTATTATGCATAAGAGAGTAAGCAGGACGCTCTGTAGGTATTTCAGTGATTGAAGCTGTATCTTCAAGACCAGGCTTTTCTTTAGCCTGTTTCCTATAATCTCAGGATCTCTGTTCTGTGTTTGTGGGAGGGGATACTCAATGCTCCGCAATTTGAAGAGTCATCAAAAACATGAATGAGGAAAGGAAAAATCCTTCCAAATATAGATGTTTTAGGAGGAATGTACTAGTCTTTCATTACAGAGAGAAACAACCGACAGTTGAGGCCATTACTACTAGTGAAGGCGTTGAAATGATGGATGAATCCAATAATCAGATATAAATATTCTCATATCTATTGCTAAGCAACGACCAGAATCAAGTTTTAGTTTTAGAAAGATATTTGTCTGTGTAACCTCTTTTTGCCTTACTGATTTTTCTACCAAAACAAAATTACATATTTCATGTCTAAAATAGACTATTTGCATCCACTTTCAAAGGATGATCGAACTTCCGGACAACGGCAAAAACTGTTATATTCACTGAGGTTCTGGGTTAAAACAGAATATAGAAATTTTGGAAGGAACAAGCCTTTGGAAGAATACCGCTTTATCAGTAGGAACAAGCCACGACGAACGACACATTTCCTGAAAAAAAAGTGACAGATACTTGGAGATGGCTTGTGTTTATTCATGAAATTGTCGCATAGTACGCCACTGCTGAAAACATTGATGATACTTAGTATTTCAATTTTTCCAACTGATTGACAAGTTGTCATTGCAATGATGTTAGACACCATCTACCGGCACGGGTATCACGTATCTTAAACAGTGATATTATGCCGATTTTTCTTGACATTATGCTGTTTTTTTTTACATTGTCTACAAGATCTTAATGTAGCACTTAGTTGTACGTATTGCCTAAATGTCATGAGGCTCGTTATCAATCTTATGTGATGTAAAATCTGCTTCTGAGATGGCACTACTGGAGGCATAAGCTGTAAGTTGTATGTGTTGATGGTAATTTCATTGGGTTCTTGTCTCAAATACACTTAATTGAGATTCAAAGCTAGAAATTAGTTGCGCATCCACTTTTTTTGTCCATTCTGGAAATTACTTATACAAATTTGCTGAATTTCAGAAATGAGGGAGATAAGAAATAATTATATTCACTGTACACTGTCGCATTACAAGCCATATACATGCTAACAGTATAATTTCCCGTAATTCTTCTCAGTTTTTCGTAATTTATAACTTTGAACATGACCTCTCTTCAGAAAGCACAACATAAAAATAACCCGTCAGGCACAGCCAATAGATATACTTCATTGGCAGCATATTCAGTAATGATTTTCTCACACAGCAAATATCACTGATTTTATGCACATGCAGACCAATACACATAATCATCCAGATGCGATCTTGCTGTACAACCAACTTTCTTCTCAGAGATAAAAACTACAGACAAAGACCATTTGGACTCACAGAATATATGCAACCAATAATGCGTTCAGTTTAGTTGAGTGATTCCTCCTTAGATGGACGTTCACAACGATCCTAGTGTGCAAATGTGGAATGACTGTTTGCGCCCTAAAAACCACATAGTTTGCAAGATGACATCTTATAGTTTTTTTTTTGACGTTTTATAGGTTTTTTTACATGATACCCATGCGGGTAAGTACCGCTGGATTATTGAATATTTTTTACCTGAATCAAATTGTAATGGAGAAAATTACAATCGTACGCTAGCTAACCTTGTTTGGTAACAGCTGGGAGTCAGCCTGGTATACTCGTATAGAGAATCGCCCTTCACATAACCTGCTACATTATTGATACATGGTGTTCGTAGCGTATGCAACAGCGAGAAAACCACCTGCGAGTTTCCCCGCTTGAATTTTTCCGACTGCTCTGAATAATTGACTGCGCATGTAATTGCCGCGGAATAGGTTGAAAAGAATCGGGCTGGTGCTACGAGGGGCGGAAGAAAAAATCTAGGGCTAGATTTTCAGAGCCAAGAATATCGAATATCGAGCAAAGACAAGGTATATCAAGAGAGATACAAGGCTGATGAAATTAGAGGGATATTTGTCAAGTCAATTCAAAGAGACACAATGAGGTTTAACCAGGTGGTGTACTTGGCGAGAGATGCATGCGGTATTTGACAAATAGATAATCCTTTTTGGATGAATTTATTGTACGTCACTTACAGAATGTATGCAAGTATGTAGTGTTAATCACACATGTACCGGTCGGCTCACAAACTTTGCATATTCAGCATGGCCTGTATACAATTTTGGAGATTTTAAGGATTTGTTTGATAACACATGGTGAATAGTCTTCTTAGACGCTTAGTTAGTTGTTAGACACGTCACTCATATGGGTCATTCTCAACAAAAGGCGACTTTTCGTGTCTCTGATGGATAACGAAGTTATCTTTCATACCAGCTCGCTTAAACAGCTAGAAAAGGGAAAAGTTGACCTTACTGAATATTAGAAGATTATCATCACTTCTCTCTTTATTTTTTGCTTCTTCTTTTTATATTCACAAAGGGGGAACTGCCGTGAACTGCCCGTTAATGCGTATTCAGAGATACTTCTGTCTGTTGCAGAAAATCTATCAATGATAAATCAATTCCACGATAATTACCGAGTATGATGTTGTAGTATGATTATGTCGAAAAAAATATATCCATATCACCTGGGAGGTTACATTTCACGCCAAAGTTTTGTCTCCGCATAGTTTTCTCACCCCCGCTAGTGATGATAGAAAACATATAATTCCGTTAACCTCGGCACCGCCTATTGTTCGCGTCTGACATTATGAACTAACAGCCAAGTTTTATTCAGTCTGCTTGAACTACTAGTAAGTATTTTTGTTAATTAGTGAATTTGCAGTTCGGAGGTAGGATGCGTTTTCACCGCCGTTTACATATACAGGGTGTCCGCAAAGTTGGGGTTGTCCTTTTCAGATACAACTACCCTTGAAATAACAAAGGTAATGTGTAGTGAAACGAGGGCGCCCAAGTAAAAAAAAATAAAGGAAAAAGTACTCACTCTCCAGTTGACGAGAAGGGCTAAGTACGTCTCTGCCCGAAATCATACCGCTCCAACAGAAAATGAAATCAGCTGATGCGCTACCGAGCAGACCCAGACGGTGGTGCAGACCACGAACAGAGGTAACAAATATGACGGCGTTGCCGCGTTTTCAGTATTGAGGTAAACGTACTTTATAGGTATTGTTCGAAGTTATCGCCGCTCGATTCAAAAACACAGGTGCGTGCACGACGTAGCCAAGCATCGGTGCAGGTTTTGAGAATGGAGTCCCTCCCCCGAATGAAAGCACCAGCTTGTTCAATTCTGAGACGAAGTTCGTCAACCGTATGCACTTCAGTTTTGTACACTAAGCGTTTTATTTCTCCCCAAAGAAAAAAATCACATGGTGTTAAGTCTGGAGATTGCGGAGGCCACGCTACGGGTCCATTACGTCCGATCCACCTATTTGGAAATAATTCATTCAAAACCTCACGCACTTCGCGTCTAAAATGGGGCGGTGCACCACATTGATTGTCTTACACTTAATGGCACATCTTCTAACAAGGAAGGCAAAATATTGCGTAAAAAGTCTAGGTAATGCATCCCGTCCAATCGATTTGGGAAAATAAATGGTCCAATGAGCATACCGTTCACCGTGCCAGCCCAAACATTCACCGAAAATGTTTGTTGAAAATCGGCCCGACGGACAGCGTGCGGATTTTCTGCTGACCAAACATGAGTGTTGCGAAAGTTATTCACCCCATTACGCGTGAACGTAGATTCGTCTGTCACCAATATGTACTTCAAAAGTCCGGATTATTGTCATGTTGATGCAAACAACCACTCACAAAACCGCACTCTTGCTGGAAAATTGTCAGGTTGAAGGGCTTGTACACGTTGGACGTGAAACGGATACAGCCCCTCTTCACGCAGCGTTTGCCATACTTTAGTTTTTGATACTTGCACTTCTCTAGCCACGTCTCTAGTGCTTGTTGAGGGATTCTCGTGTACGCGATTCAGTAGTTCTTCTCAACTTGCACCATTCATGGTTGTCTAGGCCTCTCACTGTGCCCACCTCGAAATTCCTCCAAATGGCCCGTATCCCTGGCTCTCTGGACCAGGTACACAAATCTGCGGGGCCTTGGATGATATCGTCTAGGGAAACGATCTGCATACACTCGCAAAGCCTCTGTAGCATTTTGAAGACATTAGCCATAAATTAACAACATATCAACGAGTTCATTATTGGTGTATGAGTGTGCCATTATTATTTTTTTTGAAACGCAATCGATTATACGGGTTCGTTTACCTCTACACGCGTGACCGTAACCGTCGGTTGAAGGTTGCATACTGACCTGACACACTGACCCCGACTCAGTTCTGTCGTCGGGTTGAGCCAGTGACCTTGTACCACTCGGTGATGTCGCGGGTCGCGGCTACAGGACGGTATTGAGATATTTTTCATGTTGCGGTTCCCTTAAGACATTGGTGTATATGGTACTAAGAAAAGTTTCTTATGTTTTCAAGATCTACACGTCGTATAAAGGAAAACCCCAACTTTGCGGACACCCTGTATATTTTTTTTTGTTGGTAAAAGTAACTAAATTCTGTTTACTGTTGTTCATAAGTATTTACAATGAGTAAAGTAGTTCTCCATACGACATGCTTTGTTTCCTTATCCTCAAAATACTGCTTCATATGATGCGATATCTGATAATTTCTCATCTCCATGAACGTCACCTCCGTAATTACTCTGTTCACGGAGGTGACGATGTCCTAACGGAGGTGATAAATTTCAAAAACGTGTGTTTTAGTTTACATAATCCGTTCACCGTCCAGAAAGACCAAAGCTGAAAAATGGAAAATAGAGAAAATTACGAGAATCGATTAAAAGTGATCCAGTTAGATACGAAGAAGCAAAAAAGAAGAAAGGGAAAGGTACCATCCACGGAAAGCAGCTGGTAAAATAGATGGTGTTGCTCAGATGAGTGAAAGGGAAAAACGGGTAATCCGTTAATAAAGGAAGTAGACAAGTAAAAGGTGTTTTGAAAAGAAGCAAGATTGAAGCGTTTTTTAGCTAAATAAACTCCTCCACCATCTCCACGTCAGCAACTACTTCAAGACATACCTGAGGAAATTGAAAATCAAGATATTACACCGTGTACTTCCAAGCAATCGACTACAAGCTGGAACGAAAATATCTGGAAGAAAAACATTTGTCTTTCCAGAACGAGATGACGTTGCTGATATAGATGTATCAGGTAATCAAATTGCATTAAGTTGCCCAGACATCAATTAGAAAACCAATGAAGACGTTTTTTCGGATAGTCTTGATTACCCAAATCTATATTAGGACCCAATTATTGTTATGGCTTTTATTTCTCCAGATGTGCTGGAATCGCATTTTTTATTTCCATTTTCTGAGGAGTACAAAATTCAGTTCGCTATAAACTTTCACTTTTCTTAGTATTGAGTTGAAGCCACTAATAGATAAAGGTATTGTGAAACTATAGGGCAGTTCTAGAAACAAGCTGATTATTTTAGCGTCATCTACAATTTAGTTCGTGGAATACCAGTATACTAATAAATGATAATAATTCATCCGAACATCTGTTGTTACGCGATGCCTTCGCCTATTTGCATTTTTAACTAGTGTCAGTCACCTCCTAGAGTTATATCTCAGTGAAAATCAGATATCACCTCCGTCAAAACCTGTTTCAAATTTATTTCCAATTTGAAAGAAAATAAGTTTAGTGATCTCGGAAATATAGTTTTTCAAGTAAAACTAACACTACAAGTATAAAAATATGAAAATCGTTATTGTCTGCCCAACTATATTTTAAATGGAACTTCTAGTGGAATAGTATGGATATTATGAGAATGACCCATATGATCACCCAACTAACAATTATCACTCCTATTAGAGTTGCAAGAATGATTATACAGTATTCCTTACACAGCATTGTATACTGTAAGAACATTGGCAAAACCCTCTTAGAACATCTATACAAGCGGAATGGGCACACCTAATAGGACACTTCAGTCATTTAAGAGGTTGTATAAGGGCTGCAGGTAACAGTTATACAACAAAAGTGTAAGCCTCTTGCAGCCGCTATAGGACATTTGCTTCAGTGCAAAATTCAGCTTTTGTCCACTATACAACTATTCTGTTACGTGATTCTACTTTATTGCAACCAAACTATTCCTTATGTATTGTATAGACGAAGTGAAGAATATATAACTAACACAATACAGTCATTCGTTTACTGATATATCGGCCATTGTGAATTTCATACACAGGTATATGATAAACTTCTACACTGTGATATAGGGCTACTGAATTACTTGCGCAGCAAATTTTATTGTGATTATCGTGCAAAGTAGTTACGTAATTTCTACGGGCTTCGTATTTGATTCATATTTTGATAGTGATCAAAAGTATGTCTAGATTTTTAGATTTTTAAGATGGAAAACTGAACTTATCTGTGTTAAATTTTCCACAAATCCTATATTTAGACACAATTACACTAATGTGTATCACTTTGTTTCTGTAATTTCGAACTGAAATATAATTATTTAATATCAAATAGAGGAATAAATGTTTTCCCAATATGGCGGGTGATTGTGTATAATCATGGCATCGTCCATGTTGTCTTTAGGTTATTAGAATATTTTGGTGTTACCTGCAGGTGTTATACAACAATTTGACAAATGTCAGAAATGAAATACCGACAGAGTCGAATGATTTACCTAGAATTTGGACCAGATCTATATTTTCTGTTTGAACAGTTGATCAAACCTTTTGAACCAATATGCACGCGTTGTTTGTCTTAAAACATTGGTTACGGCATTTTAACAAAAATATGTTAGGTTATGGTGAAGTTGTATACCAACATATTTAGCATATGTACAGCCTTTAACAATTACTAAACAACAGTTGTATAAGTGCTTCCGTTGGGAGCAGTTTGTTGGCTAAAGTAGTAAATTTGCACAGCAAATCAACAAGGCTCGGGTTTGTTTTATAAACGTTACCGTGAATGCCACAACACAACCATTTTGACTAACCTTTAAATATGCCGCGCACAATAGTTGTATAAACGTTTATGCAACAGTTAAAAATGTATCCTATAAGGTGTTGTGTAACTATGCTATAAGAATATTTTAAACACCTCATTTTAGAGCAGATATGTTGCAGAAAGCAAATTTACATTCCACACAACATTAAGCCAGCATTTTGGTGTTCAGGCAACAACAATAGAGAGCTTTTATGGCTGAACGGTCCTTTTACCAAAAGCTTATAGCACTATCTTGCTAGTTGGGCAATTGTTCAAACGTGAGCAATTTCTAGTAGTATGCACCGTATTTCCGTAAAATCTAGGGAACCGCATCACAACTTTGCAATTTAGTGGAAATCGGTGTAAATATAGTAGTAGCATCAATCAATTTGAAGTGAGACAGTCGATAAATGTGACCGGCTAACTTCCATAACAGTATACCTAGCAGAAAAAACCAAAAAACTAAATATTTACTTCATCGTTCTTTTTGAGAATAAGTATTTCGGTAAGAGATAATGAGTAAACGTCGAAAACTGTCAAACGAGTGATAGACCTATGTCCGCTATCGACTAATCATTCTACCTCCTCGTTTTTATCAGTTAACCTTCAAGGGCATACATCTACATACAAAGTCTATCTGATGATAGGCAGGGCTATTATTGCGTAAGAAAACCTGTGAAAAGTAGAAAAAAACGACAAAATGTCAGTCTACATTATGATTTTCCCCGTTTTTTCTTGCGTTTTCAAAAGCTTTAAGGAGCCTTACGTAAAATTAGCATCTCACCCGCGTTGTATGTAATTAAGCCACATCACAAAAAATTAAGAATGGCGCATCACATATAAACAAAAAAAAAACATTTTCGCACTACCCCTCACATCTAGGCGCCGATTTGTATTTTATACTTGACTTAGTAAAATATACATTTCGATAAAATTGGAAATAAAAATTAAAGTGAAAGGTAATAACCTTTTATGTTTCACAAATATTCCTGTGTGTACCTTATTTCTTCACCTGTTGGTTCACCAACCAGGGATCTTCTGTTCTTATAGCCCGATAGCCCTCTTTTCTTAAATTAAGCAAGTTTGAGTATGTAACTTCTAGGTTGAATAATGAAAAGCCGGGACTAATTTTTAGTGTTGCATACATATCAAGTAAGTGTTATCAACACTATTTATTAGCACACAAATCATTATGCACCTATGCACTATCGTTTCCTCCCAGCTACAGCATACAACTCACAACTTAGAACTTCAATAATGCAATCTGTGAAGCAGGTGTTACATCACATCAGAGCCAAATATTGATAGCTGAAGCATCATGAAATTTAGGCAAGGAATGAATAAACAACGGGTGTCGAGACAACAGCTGGTGCTAAGTTGACGTCTTGTATAAAAACCTATATTATGTCACAAAAGAGCTATACAATGTCAAAAAACCGAAATAGGTTTAAATACACCTACGGTTTATCTGTACTGATACTTCTCCATAAAGACGAAAGATCTTAGGTTTGTAGAAATCCACAGGTATATTGAAAAGTTCGTTATATTGATTATACATTAGAGCAAATATTATCATATCGGCATCTACCGATTTGTAAGTAAAGATTATGAATCATTCAAATTGAGGCGTTGAATATAAATTTCAGGTGCAGCAAGTAAATTGAGCAGAACGATTACACGCTTGCAATATTGATGAGTCTTTTATTAGAATCTAAAACAAAAATAATTGATATTAGAATATTGATGATATCCACTTAGAGTGTTAAGGCAAATACAGGTAGGATCGATTCCGTAGACATTGATCTGTGTAGGCAGTGTTATAACAGCCTGGTACAGTTAGGGTTGTGATAGTTAGGATTGTCTGACGTAGTTGTTTGCCTCTGCTCCTAAGCAAGTTTTAAGGATGTTGCTTATACAGGGTGTTTCAGTTTATTATTGCATAACTTTAAGATTCGATAGAACTTTTAAAATTAATGCATAAAGTCTATATAAACATGAGTCGAAAAATGCGTGGCTTCCGAAATTCAGGGTGTTTAAATTTACTTTTCAAAATAGTTTTTTTTTTTAAATATTTCGAACAATATTTGATGTATAACAGTGAAAATTGGTATACAAGGGTGCTTTGGTACGACAGAACGAACCATGGACATGGTTTTACTGTAGCTGCTGGAGGGCGCTCTCTACTGTACTTGTAGTGTATTAAAATAAAAATTTTTTCTTAGTGCAATTTTTTGCTTTTTGAATAAAAAAACTGATTCTTCGCACGTTTCTGCATAAAAAGGCTATCTCGTGAGTTTTCGTTATAGTTAGCCATTTTTGAGATATTTCGATTTTTAAGGTTCGACGCATTTTTAATTATTTATGGGAAAATAATATTTTTTTTTTCGATTTGGGCATTACAAGTAATTAAGATGATCGTTTAGATTGTATTTCTAAACGCAGCAATAATTCCTAACTCCAAATAAAAACAAAAAAAAATTATTAATTTGTTTAATTTTCCAATATTATTTTTAACAAATTAAATTAATTATTTACAACTAAAATGCTATTGGATAGTAAAGACAAACATACAAAATCCAAAGTAGTTGCTCGAAATGTAAACCCAATTGTTCAATACACAATTCACATCTACGAATGATCGAACGTGGTATAGCATTATTCAAATAAGGCCTTATTTCATCACATGCATTCCTGATTCTGTCTATTAGCATATCTCTTGTGGTTACGGGAGTCTGGTACACTTTTTCTTTTAGAAATCCCCACACAAAGAAATCTAATGTATTTAGGTCAGGGGATCGTGGAGGCCAGGCGATTGGTCCTCCACGGCCGATCCATCTTTCTGGATAATTTTCGTCCAGCCAGTTTCTAACTATTCTCGAATAATGAGCTGGACAACCATCAAGTTGGAACCAGGCCAATCTTCTTAAATCTAACATAACATCATCCCACATATTTGCATGTTCAGCCACGTCTAGTGAGGCATGACTCATCGGTCCATAAAACGTTACTTAAAAACTTCCTATTATTATCAGTTCTATCAAGAATCCACTGACAAAATGTGATTCTTCGTTCTCCGTCCCCTGGCTGTAGTCCTTGCACAGGTCACAAATGGTAAGGTCGTCTATGGTAATTTCTAAGAACACGGTGAACGTGGCTTGCTGAAATTCCCAAGGCACCAGAAACTCTCCTAACACTTGTGGTCGGATCTCTATCAAACCCACGCAGAATCATACGGGTAAATCTGCGCTGACGAACATTTAGGTTTTGATCCCTTTGGAGATTTCCAAAACCATTTTCAATTATTTGGCGATGTACTCTTACAAATACTGAGCGAGTTGGATTGTAACACAAAATGAATATCCGCTAACTCTTGATTGGAGAATAAACATGGCATTTTTATAAAACTTACAAAAAAACAGGTAAAAGAAACTAAATTTCGTGCATTCACAATTGCAAAAAAAACGTTTCAGGTTTCAACAGACGACAAAACTAACTGTCAACTAATTGACGTTTAACCTTATTCAATTTCAAAAATATTTGCAGGCACAGTCTACTTCTAAAAATTATCGAGATACTGACTTTTTAACGTTATTTTATCATAAATAATTAAAAATGCATCGAACCTTAAAAATCGATATATCTCAAAAACGGCTAACTATAACGAAAATTCACAAGTGAGCTTTTTTATGTTGAAAAGTGCCAGGAATCAGTTTTTTTATTCAAAAAGCAAAAAATTGCACAAAAAAAAATTTTTCGTTCATTTTAATACACTACAGGTACAGTAGAGAGCGCCCTCTAGCGGATACAGTAAAACTATGCCCATGGTTCGTTTTGTCGTACCAAAAACCCTTGTGTACCAATTTTCACTGTTATATATCAAATATTGTTCGAAATATTTAAAAAAAACTATTTTAGAAAGTAAATTTAAACACCCTGTATTTCGGAAGCCACACATTTTTCGACCCATGTTTATATATAGCAGCGAGTAATTATAACAGAAATACTCAAGGCTAGCGCACACCACGAGATATCAGAGAAACGCATCAAAAATGATTTCTCTCCAGACAGCGCACACGAATAAGAAAAACATTGTGCGATGCCGCATGTAACCGTTGTCAACCTTTCGGCTTGGACAGTATCTTCAAGCTGGAATCCCCCGTTGGGAGGCGATGGCATACCGTGCCATTGAAAAACTATACCGACTATACCCGACTACAGATAGTGCCGTAACCGCGACGGAAGCCGTGGGATGCCGATGGACACTTGCGGTATCGCCTCGATGCTTCTGCTTGCCATTGGTTCAAAATTTTTCCGGCGTTTTTTTTGTGGGGCGGTTCCAATGCAAAGTAACAGTTTATAGAAATATTGCACTTCAAGGCGCCAAATAAGGTCAGATTACCCTTTAGCAATACATCAAAGAGATAATAGGGGTCGACGGCTTTCAAAATACAGATGGTTTTACCATAATTTTTTTACTTTGAGCTTTGAGTGGCTGTAAATCCTAGAGTTCCCTGAAGTTTGAAGAATAATTGAGCCGTATTCATAAAACAAAGGATATCCTTGTACTTGCAAATTTTGAAGGAAATCATCCAAATGCTATTTATAATAATTTGAAGTAAATGCTTTTGCTTTTTGGGTATAAGCATATCCTTCAAAGCAGTGACATAAGTAAAAGGGTATTCATAATCTTAACCTTATACTTGCCATAGGAAGCATATCCTTAAAAAATTTTGAAAGTGGTCAGTAGCAGACTCAATTTCGTAACGAAAGGTGGTCAACCGATGGTGGCGGAAATTGTGGATATTAGGGATGTTAAAACGTACAAACCTCGGTTACCTTCACTTAGTCGTGACTTCAAAAAATTATGTCGGTTCGACGAAGCAAATCTACAAAGGCTTGCGTACAGATTTTTAGTTCAGAATGAGGAAACTCGAGGAGGAGCACTTTCATGTATTCATAAAATGAAGATATGTCTACGCTATCTCGGTGACCCTGGATATCAACAAGGTATTGGTCAGGAATTTGGTATTAGTCAAGCAGCGGTATCTCGGACTGTGGATAGAGTTGTGAGCAGCATAGCTGTACAGTCAAACGAATGGATCAAGTTACCAACGACCCAGCATGTACTGATGGAGGCCAAGCAGATATGGCAAAGCATGTATAAATTTCCGAGAGCAATTGGTGTAATTCATTGTACACATATAGGAATCATGAAACCAAATCGTCATGGAGATGAGTATTGAGTATATCACCCGAAAAGGGAAACCTACTTTAAATGTGCAAGCCACCTGTGATGCCAGAGAGACGTTCACAAGTGTTGATCAGTTTGCCTGGATCATTGCATGATTCCAGAACATGGAGAAATTCACAGACTAAATCACAACTAATAAATAAAGCAAACGTTGTACTACTTGGCGATGACCGTTATGGCATTGAGCCATGCCTTATGACACCCTTCAGAAATCCCACTCCGGAGAAATAAATTATGATAAGCTTTTAAAACAAAAAAGAGTTATAATTGAACGCTGTTTCGGCCAACTGAAACGCCGGTTTCCTATCCTACAGTATGTTTGTCGCGTAAAGTTGGAAAATGTGCCGAAAATAATTATTTTTTGTATTGTACTCCATAAGGTTGCGAAGAGCTTGGCCGTTCCTGACTTTGAGTTATTTGAACAAGACCCAGATGAAGATGAAGGAAATAATGAGAATAACGAAGTTCCTCTCCGCCAACTAGGTCAACAAATAAGAAGAAACTTGAGTATTATAATAAATGGTTTTACTGATTAAAGTGTATTTATGTTATAATAAGTTTTATTTTCGTGAACATCATAAGTTACAGGTGGCTTCTGACGCTGCATCATTTCTAATTTAGTTTCATAATACTCTTGTTGTAAAATACTTGTTTGGTACTGCACTAGACGTTGCAGTTCTTTTGTAGTTAACCCTTTTGGTTTCCTCAGTTTCGTATTTCTTTGTTGCTAATTTTAATTTTGGTGGCAATGTCTTCTGAATTGCTGGCGCTGTAATAGTAACTGTTTGCTCACTACGCTCGGAATATAGCTCATTTCCTTGTTCTTAAAAAATCCCAACCTGAATGGTGCCTCTAATTTTCCCAATTGTAGGATTACAGTCACCTTCCATAGCTTCCAACAACTTTCTTTCCCAATCTAACGATTTAATTGCTTTATTACCAGTTTTTTTTTAGATCTGTTTTTTTCTTCAATGATGATTTCAGGTTGTTGTTTTTTTTAATAAGCCTTTAGTATCTAAGGATTTACCGAATGTTGATTCGTATCTTTTCAACATCTTCAAGGCATCATCCTTTTTCATTTCTATTTTTGGAACTTGTGACTCTTGCAAAATAATGGGAACAATGGCAATTTCATCTAAGATGAACTGCAGGTCGTTGCCATTATTTTCTATAGTTTCCTTTATCACTTGAGTATGACATGCTTATTAATTTGACAAAAAATTGTATCCAGTGATGCTGAGTGAACGAACTCCCACGTCAACTACAAGCTGGAACAAGTCAGGACATGCCGCTCAAGATACAAATGCCACTCAACCTTTTACTTCTTCTTGGAGTTGGTTTTTCGCATTTCACAGTGGAATAAGATTATTTATAAAGACTGTCCCAGAAATAACACGTCAAAGTGTTTCAAAAAAATTCCTACTTTTTGCTCCTTTTTTGCCTGATATGGCTATAGAGAACTTCCAAATTATGATTTTTTTCCTGGGCTACCATTAATAGTTGCTTGAGAAAAACGCGTATTCATTTCATTGAAAACTAGCCCGGTATTCTAAAAGAAAGTAAACTATCACATCTGGTTTCAATGCAAAAACCTTTACTAAAGTTTGACTAATTACTGTCAAAAAATGTGTCAGGCTGTATCAGCAAACGACTTTAAAAAACCAGCTCTTTGATGTCTTTTTGAAGATAGTATAACATTTGTAGGTTCTTTTTACAAAAAAACTGAATAATTCCAAGTATTGTCATTCAAGTCGTAATATTTGTGAAATACTACAAATAAAAAATAATAAGTGCAGCTGTCCTTTGTGACCAAATTATAACTTTGTAGTTGCAGTAATCGCTGTTTATTCTAGTAAATGTCAAAAACAGCTGTCCGTTTTGTTCGTTTATTCACTGTTGTATGCGGGCATCAAAATAATGAAAAGAACATTAGGTTGTATTTTTTTATTTCCATTGTATTTTAAAACATAAATGTTATAAAATATGATTTAAAAATCAAACAAAGGGTTATGAATCATTACTAATACCTTAAATTAACTAAATAAAAATTAAATTAATATCTTAAAATATAAATTATGCCTGAAATAAAACAGATTTTCAAAGTGTCTTCCTCCGAATCTTATATACAACTTGCATCTTTTTAAAAATTGTCCTTTTGAACGTCTCAAACGCAAATCGGTTTTCGCGTGCAGCTTGTCGGATTCAATGACGCAGTTCATCGGCTGATCGAATTGGTTTTCCATAGAACTTATCTATTAAACATCCCCATTAAAAGGATTCGCAGGGTTCAGGTCAGGGTAGCGTGGATTCTACAAAGTTGATCCTAGCCGACAAATCCATCTTCTAGGGAATGTTTCATCGCTAGAATCCCGCTCCAATGATTCACTTTAAATTCTAGGGATATTATGCAGATTAAGATGTTATTCTATTTTTAAAAGGCAATTAACTAGGCTCGTTTTTAAGATTGCCGATTCACTCTGGTACATTCTTTCCACACTAATTAGTCAAACCAGTAATGGTTTTCACATTGAAAAAAAATGTAATACTTTTTTTAGGATGCCGTACTAGGTTTTAATGAAATGAGTACTCAGTTGTTTCCACCAACAATCAATGGTCGCCCAGAGAAAAAACCAAGTTAGAAGCTCGTTATAGCCATTAACAGGTAAAAAAGAGCAGAAAGTAGGGACTAAGGACATGTTATCTGGTAGATCTAAAGCCAATCTACCTCCCTTGTCACTCTGGCGTGTTAATTCTGGGACACTCTGTATATCCATGTGCCTCACATATACATATGCGATCGGCCTCTATGTGCGGTCTTTTGATTGTGTAAAGCCAAATACACACATTTTTTAGTTTTTTCTCACTGCTGTGAGAAAATTTCTTACCGACGCATAAATCTTCCACATTTAGGCTTAACATTTTCAGTATGACAACTTGCTGGTCATTGTCCTGTGATTTGTATTTACCTTAGTTGATCCTAGTACTAAGTAATCTTAGTAGTGCCTGAAGAAACAACTAAAATGTCGACAGTCTGGATTAGAAGTGTTTTCAGAAAGCAAGTGAAAACCGTGGACCGGGCTCTATCACGATACGTGTATATGCAAGAGCGAGTAGCAGCTGCGTTACTGACCAGCTTGCGTGGTGTGCACATGATATCATTGGTCAAGCTGTTTACTTGGCATTGTGAGGTAATCTCCAAAAACCGTAGAAAGCACTATATGTTGCTGTCTGCCATAATGCAATCTGCATATGTTACAAAATTAGACAAAAAGCTGATAGCTGATAAAACGTGTCGTGAATTTCGTATTTCACATAATTTCGCGTTACTTTGGGTATCGCTTCTGTGATCTACGATCTAGTGTGCAGTCCGAACTATTTTTAAAGAAATTATGCGCATTTAGGTTTATCGTTACAATTTTTCCTCGCTTTATCTTCTGTAAGAAATTTCCTTCAAAGAGTGTGTGATATAAACAGACTTAGCATTTTCTAAAGTAAAACTTATGAGACAGGTTGTTCTGCGGTGTGCTCACAATACTACTTCTTCTTCAACTTAGAAACATTTATGGATTGGTGTCTGCTTTCGGGCTGCTGCACAGACAGCGCTGTTCAGTCCTGATTAGCAACTCATTAGTGCAGTATAGGTCTTAGGTTTAGTGTCAGAGATAGACGAAACAGATAGCAGGCAAATGAGTATGATCTTTTGAAAAACTCTAGATCAAGCCAGCAACGGCTTTCTGTGCATATACAGGGTTATCCAAATTAAGCGTCCACCATTAGTAACTTTGTTATTAGTGAAAATACAAAGTTGTTTGAATTAGCAAACTAGTAGCATTTTTAACGCTGGTAAAAATGAGAAATAAAAAAAAAAACAATTGAGAGTCGTTATTTTGATTTTTTTCAGTAAAATAACATTTTTTTAAATGGAAACCCCTGTATATTATATTTTTTTCTGTTAAAGCATCAAATTTTAAACAAAAAAGTTCATAATGACTTTTCCGCTAAAGTCAAAAATAAAGTCAAAATAACGATAAATATTTTTAATTATTTGCAGTATTATAATATTAAGACGGCTATGAAAACAACATGGCGTTCGCGATTTGACAGCATTAAGATAAGCGACAAATTGTTAAACTGGACATACTCGCAACTAGAAGGCTTTGGAAAACAATGATAAAATCAAATAATGTCAAACATTAGTGTAAATACTTGTTTGTAAGCTTTATTGTGTCATTAATTTAAAGAAAAATGTTCTCCCATGAAGAAAAGTGTGATATGTTAGAATGCTATTTAGTGTGCAGAAAATCCTCCTTGAGAGCAAGAGAATACTACAGTGAATTATATCCCGCTCGCATTCAACCGTGTGAACGATATTTTCTGAGACTTTATCGAAAATTTAGGGGCAACGAAAATGTTTTTGCTAAAACAAGGGCAAAAAAAGAATTCATAATAAGCGAGGCCACGGAAATTGCAGTTATTGGATATTTTGAAGCTTATCGTGAGAATTCAATAGCAGATATTCTCAAGGACTCTAATTTCAGTTATGGTACTGTTCAAAGGATTTTAAAAAAATACAAATTTATTCCGTATAAGTACCGACCAGTTCAAACGCTTTTGGCAGGGAATCCAGAGAGAAGACTTGTTTTTTGCCATTGGTATCTTAGCTTCTGTCGCCAAAATGTAAATAACTTTCGTTACCTTTTATGGACAGATGAATCAAATTTTTCAAACTCTGGAATGTTTAATAGAAAAAACCACCATTATTGGTCAAGAGAAAATCTTTTGTTAGTACATCCAAGAGGCCCACAAGCCCGTTTCAGTTTCAACGTTTGGTGCGGTATAATTGGTTCAAAAATTGTTGGCCCGTTCTTTTATGAGGGAACCCTAACTGGTGAAAGATATGTGGAATTTATGTCAGAAATTCTGACTAATTTCTTAGACGAATTGGATCTTATAAGTAGACATCATCTGCATTTTCAGCAAGATGGCGCACCTGCCCACAACTCCAGAGGTACTTATCATTTTCTAAGTACCACTTTTAATGATTAGTGGATAGGAACAAATGGCCCAATACAGTGGCCTCCCAGATCACCAGATCTAAACCCACTTGATTACTTCTTGTGGGGTTACTTAAAGAACCAAATTTACAAGCGAAGGTACGATAACCTTGACGCGTTAAAGACTGCAGTTAGGGAAAAGATAACCCAGATAGATGGTAGGACCATACTTAAGACAGTTCGAGCAGTTGAAAAACGTGCCCAAAAATGTATTGAAGAACAAGGTGGTGTTTTCGAGCATCTTCTTTAAAAAAAATTGTTATTGTATTTTGTAAGATTATAAGTTGATGTTGAAAATAAAGTTTGTCGATACAATTTAATTGTTTCAGATTGGAGGCCATAACTTCAACAATTTGTAACCTAGGAGAAAAGTTATTGTAAGCTTTTTTGTTTAAAATTTGATGCTTTAACAGAAAAAAATATAATATACAGGGGTTTCCATTTAAAAAAATGTTATTTTACTGAAAAAAATCAAAATAACGACTCTCAATTGTTTTTTTTTATTTCTCATTTTTACCAGCGTTAAAAATGCTACTAGTTTGCTAATTCAAACAACTTTGTATTTTCACTAATAACAAAGTTACTAATGGTGGACACTTAATTTGGATAACCCTGTATACATGAATAGACACGGATGATATGGACAGGTGCGCCTTCCATCTGCTGTAATCATGACCAACCGCAAACAGCGCTGTTTTGTGAACATCAGAGCGGTATTGATCTGAGGTCTAGAGTGTCGGAGACAACCGAAACGGAAGCGTGTGCATCTCCGATGACGGTTTCTGAGCGTTTTTGATAATAATTATTACGAAACTTTTGATAAAAAATACAGATAGAAGTTAAGTGTGAAGCTTAAAATAGAAAATTCAAATCAACTCCTTTCTGCTCATCCTCTAAACGCATCTATCTCTGCAACCTTTCTGTATGGCACCTCAAACAATGGTGGTTTATCATGCATAGGAGAGGCATTGGCAAGCAGTCCGTACTTGATAAAACAATGTAACTTAATGACCGATCAATCCATATAACGGGTTCCATTAGCACCGTATCTGGGTCCATAACAGGAAATCCATCGTGGAAAACGACCGCAGGAATGACGCTCCAGCAATTAATGCTCCTTTATTGGTGAAAATTTATAGCCGCCCTGGAAAATAAACAAATTGATAGATTGAGTTTAAAATGAAAAATGTCTTGCGATGCGACGGCGGTGGAAAAACGACGTCGATGTCGGAAGTGTTGATGATTTTATTATAAACAGGTTGGTGTATATTTCATTATCGATGTTTCGTAACGAACGACGGTAAAATATCCGGCGTTGTTTTGAATTACGTCAGACTGGTGGACAAGATGGACGATAAAGTTGATAAGAATACATTCGTTTGGAAGTCGTTAGGGTGCTAGCACTTGGCATTTCACTTTACAGACTACTCAACTCATATCTAGTATCCAAGAATAAACTTCTTACAGTATTTTTAAAAGCGCTTGGTGGGTATATACGAGTCCCTTCCCACTTCAGTTGGCTCATCTATTGAAATCTTAGTTTTTTTCTTATCAAACACTAATAATAAATATGTAGCAAGGTGTTATAGGTTTAAAATATTAACAATGAATATTTTGATAATTCGGTTACTGATAATTAAATCTTTTAATTCTGGGAAATCAAACTCAGAAGTTGCAACTTTGTTAGACTTATCGCGCTACAGTGCGAGAAATATTGTTAGAAGATATAGCGTAGCTGGTTCAGTTAATATTAAGCCACGATATGTGAAAAAAGTAATATCACAAATACCGACCGAAGAGCTTTAAGAAGAATCTTGAAAAACAGGCGTGCCAATTATTTACAGTTAAGTGCTCTGTGGAGTCACGCTGTTGGAATGACAATTTCGAGGTCCACAACTCATAGGCCCACAAACTGGGATTCAGCACTTGCAAGGTAAGTTTTTTTATAAAAAAAAAGTGAAGTAAAAACCCTAAAGTTGCACAACTTGTTTATAGGCTAAAGAAAAGCCACTAATAACTCCACTGCAAAAGAAAAATCAGCTTAGGTGGGCTAAAGAATATAGACAATGGACACCTCAACAATGGTGTGCAATACAATGGAGTAATGAGGCCCGATTTGGAGTTTGTGTTGGTGACAGTCGCAGTAGAGTTATTCGCAAAATAAAATGAAGCATTCCATGTTGACTGTCTGAAGAGAAAAGTGAAATTTCCAGCATCCATTATGGTCTGGGGCACTATGTCATCAAAAGGAGTAGGAATACTTCATTTCATTGATGGAAATGTGGATCAAAACAAATATTTGGCAATTTCAGAACAATCACTTTTACCAGTTATGGAAGAATGTTTGACATCTGGCCAAGATTTTGGGTTTCAGCAAGATGGTGCAGCGCGCCATACCTCAAAAAAGGCTATAAAAGGGATGTACCACTTTTGAAATGGGATCTGTCACCTATTGAAACTTTGTGGCACGAGATGAAAAAGGTTCTACGACAACATCCTGCTCGTACAATCACCGAATTGCGGCAAAAGCTTCAAGAAATATGGGATTGTTTTACACCAAATGTTTGCCAAAAGTTGGTTAACACGATGCCCCAAAGAATTTCAGCCGTAATAAAAATAAAAGTGATGTTACACAATGGTAATCTTTCAATTGTTGCTTTGTTAACTTCGAGCATTTATTCGCATATTGTTTATTTGTTCAGATGTTCTATTAGTTATAGGTCTAAGTGACTTCAAATATGTATTTTTTACGACTAGAGTGTATCTAAAATGTTTTTGAGAAAATTAATTGTTTTAGTAGTAGGTCCAATTAAGAAAATCTTTATTTCTTATTCTTAATACAAAAATTGTAAGCAATCCGTATGCATGAGCTGAAGTTGTCTCATTATATATTTATAAGGAACTCCTAATCAACGCAAAAAGTCATCATTATTTCGTTTTTTTGAAAATGAAACAACCATGAAATCCGAAAGCTCAAATTTGCAAAAATTTGATACATTGATAATTGATCATTTTTATTATCGGTAACCCAGATTTCTGCTCTACTGAGCTGAGGAACAGTAAGACATCTTTGCATCTAATATAATGCTAGACATAAAAAGAAGTAAGGAATACGGAATGTACTTACACAATTTCCCTTTTTCAAAACTGACCTCATACGTCATAACCGCTGAATAATTTTATCTAATATTGTATTATTTCTTCTTACACATGTGCAAGGGAATCGTACGGTGATGATGCCATAGGTTATGACCAACTTAAAGGAGACGCTACAATCGACTCAATAAAATGTAGAATAGGTGCCGAACATACGGTATGCTCCAAGCAATACACTATGTTGCGTATATTTATTTCCTTGGGCACTCTAATGCACAGCATCTCTGTGGTCTTTTTACATAGATTTTTACATTTTCGGACGACCCAATAATAATAACAAGAATATTTTTCGTGTAAACTAGCAGAGGTCATGTTTATATGTTTAAAAGTTTGACAGGTTAGAGTGGTGTCAGCTGCCGTTTAAAGATGGCATGATGTCAGAGCACATTAATATGGGCCAAGCATGGCGAGTAGCGTTTTAGCCTCTCTAAGAAAAATTAAACTTCATAATAAAGTTTTACAGTTTTTTGGGTATCACGAATATAGCATGAATTCTTTTGGTTTAATCGAACAAATCTAGACTAGATTACAAGTTAAAGTTTCAGTTGGACCCTTTCAATATCCATTAAAGAACTGGTCTTGTGTCCAATACCTTTCATTTTTCAATGTTGTTGTATACAATCATGTTACCAAACCTTGGATTCCGACTGAGCACTTAAAAAAACAAGAAATGGTCTGAAATAAATAAAAATTTTAGTCCAGGACTATTGGACGAAAAGAAGGCTAATCTGTTGAAAAAAGCCCACCTGGCTGAATCTTTTACCAGAGCTTCTTTTCAATATTATAAATCATTCCTCAAAGGCCCTATGAGCCCAAGTGGAGCTTTTTTTATGGGGGGTCAAAGGTCACAAAAACACTATTTTCCATATACCTTTGAAAATATTAACTCTGCGATAAAATGAGTTGTTACCTTTTTTGTTCAGTATAAAATTCTCCATAAAAAAGGTTTCATCCATTTTTTTCGTGGAGACCGCCAATTTACGGAAAATTGCGTGAACGTGTTGTAATTGACAAAAACCAAAGATTTCACTTCAAACCGTATTTTGACATCGTTTTCTTTTTGAATGTTTATGGTAGGAGCTCTATGTGTCCCCTCTTGTGACCTAAAGGACAGCTGACCCATTTTTTCTGTGTTAGAATGTACGTCAATGTATACCTGCCTGTGGGTCATTGACGTCATTTGACCAGTCTTCAGACCAGCATTCTGCTATTCTCAGTTCTATACAGACGCGTCGGATAATTTCAGACAGTTTTTACGTGACGTTATTCAGATATACATTGAAAATGGCCGAAAATTGCATCATTTGCGACAAATCGCTGTCAGACTGTTTGCGTCGAGCGCGGTATTACAACCTTACGTTACGCCAGTATCGAGCGAAATGATGGAAAAATTACATTTTTGCGGAGTGTTGAATCGATCAGAGTGCACGTGGTGTGTAGCAAAGAATATACTCGTGCAAATAGCATTAAGGATCCCCCAAACCGACGCGAATATTTCGCAGCAACTGCGATTAATTCGCGACGACATTGTCGCCTCTTTTCGTAGAAGCAAATGAACAGGAACAGACCTGTGCGTCAATTTCGCTCACAGCGGTGCGACAGTGCAGCGTCTAAATTTTAATTCGCTGCTCGCACGATTTTTATCGCTGTCGCAATGGAAAACACTGAAAAACTTCTGGAAATAGTTAAACAATTTCCAATTCTCTATGACTTGAACAACGAGGACTACAAAAATGTTCGAAAAAAAGCAAAATCTGGGATGAGATAGGAGAGGAATTGAGTGACACCGGTAAGTTACTCTTCACTGAGAAATTATTATAATAAGTTTATCATTTATGAATGGCTTAGCTAAGCTGATCTTAACCAACAATATTAGGAGTTGAAGTAGTCAACAAATTCTCATGTAGAAAATGCCAGATTCGTTGCACGTCTTGGATCATTTTCGATGTTGGCAAAGGCTTGTGATGGATCTGGATCTTCGTCTAGAAGGTGTATATTCTGTTCGTCACATTGCTTACTGCGTAAAAAATTATGCAGGACGCATGTAGTTTTTACTATTGGAATTGTAGTATCTGCTTTCGTTTCCATGGGCCTATAAAAAATTCTTCACTTTTGACTTAGAACCCCAAAAGCATTTTTCACTACTCTCCGCGCCCTGCACAGCCCAGTATTGTATTTTTCTTTTCTAGCGTCTGCTTTCGACTGTCTATATGGAAACGGTCTCATTAGGTAGGGTTTAAGGGCAAATCCTTCATCTCCAATCAAAACATGAGAGCATGGTTCCCTCTGTCCAGGTAGATGCTTATCTTCTGGAATGTGCATCAACCCAGCTTCAAATCGTTGTCCCATGGTAGAAGCTTTAAATATTCCCCCGTCACTATTTTTCCCGAAGCCACCGATATCTACGCATATAAACTTGTAGTATGGATCAATGATTGCCATTAGCACAATAGAATTTTTTTTAAATAACAGAAGTGGGTTGATCCTGTTTTATCGGGGCATTTGATGGTTACGTGTTTCCCGTCCAAGCTTCCAATACAGTTCGGAAATTGCCACATTTCTCTAGATCCGCCTGCACTCTTCTGCCATACTTCCTTTGTTGGCTCAGGTAAATACCTTTTTCCCATTCGATTGCAGATAGCCGTACAGACTTCTGTCAGAATCTGGCTTACGGTTGAAAATCCAACTCGGAAGCTATGCCCAATTGTATAAAAAGTATCTCTCGTTGCAAGAAATCTGAAAAAGAAACAACATTTCAAAATATGTTTTTGCTTTTCAGTTGACAACTTGAAAAAAAGATGGAAAAATCTGAGAGACACTTATGCAAGATATATTCGATCAGTTAAAACTAAAACTGGAGATCCGGCGCAGAAACGAAAGAAATGGCAGTGGGCGGAGTTCATGGAGGCATTCCGTCCATATCTTGTATTTGCAAAAACTTCCTCCAATGTGTCTGATATTCCCATCGAAGAGAAGTCTGATACTCAGAATACTGATACATCGCTGGATAATTAATAATAATAATAATAATAATAATAATAATAATAATGACTTTATTCAAAAGATGATCATAGTATGGCGAAGTTTAGCCATGGCTACTCTACCACTCACCCATACTACAACCAGACATTACAAAACATTAGCATAACAACATGAATCAGTAGCTGTAACGAATGCATTAAAAATATATAATATGAACATATACAAAGAAAAGAAACAAAAGAACAAGATATCGTTCAGCAAAATGAATTTATCACTCAATGTGCTGAGTCCAGAAAGTGCAACTTGACTGTCTTCTTGAAGCGCTGCAAACTTAAGCTCTTAGAGATAGCTGGCAAAGAATTGTATACTTTGACCGCATTATAAGTAAAGGACCTTTCAAAGACCGACGTACGATGTATAGGAATGGAAAGTAGATCATTGTGCCGCAGATTTAGAGTAATTTGGTTTCCACGAGGAATCAACTTACAGAGCAAATAGACGGGTTTACCAGTTTTAAAAATTCTATGCACCAATGAAGCCATAGAGTAGTTGTATAAGCCGTCAACTCTGAGCCACTGTAACTCCTTGATTTTTGAAGAAACGCTACTGTACTTCCTAAGCCCAAATATGAATCTGCAACAGTTGTTCTGAAGCTTCTGAAATTTTGACTTGCAAGCTTTGGGTAAATGAGGACTAAAGAGTAAGCTAAAATTGATAATATGAGGCTTTCACACAACTTTTTGCGGCACTTAAAGTTTAGAATATGGCGACTAGAATATAAAAGCTTCATCTTCATATAACTCGACTTCATATTCAGATCAAGATCCAGCATTTGGGCCTCCAGTTATATCTATCAGTAGCATAGAAGCTGATCGAGAAGATGATATAACCAGCACACCAAGGTGCAATGTAAAAAAAAGCGCACCATGGAAACGAAACAACCTAGTTCGATAAACTCTCTAATTAATTATTTCGAGAGCAAAAATAGTAACGATCTTGATGCTACCGATCTGTTTCTGGCTCATGCAAGTGCGGTAAAACAATTTTCTGCCAAAAAGGCAAGCAATCACAAAACTGAAAATTGCCGAAATTATGATGGCGCAAGAGCTTTTGCACACTGAGGAACAGTCTACTGCATTCGGCGAAATCTCTTCACGGCCTACTACAGCTACTAGTAATTCTCGTGCTAGTACACTTTGCTCATCTCCTACTGAAGCTTATACTGAATTGACGACGACGAACGTCCAAGATTCGAATGTTAATTGGGTAGCCGGTCATTCTCAGAACCCTGCATTGAATTTGGGGACCCCTATTCAACGACAAAACTATGATGGGGAGGTTGCCAGGTATTATTCAACTTTTCAGCCCCAAGATGTTTATAATTCATATATTTTGAATATGTTCTTTTTTTATTTGGTACTACAATAAAATGTAAAACATTTCTACCAGGAATGCCTAAACTGTGTATATGCTCCTTTTAAGCTTAATACTAATTAAAAATATACTTAAACACATCGAAGCAATCACTTGTCATTCGAAAGTATATTATAGAACCGTTTTTCGTCTTGGCGCAATTCAGACATTAATGTTTGGAATTCCCCACATTCCCTTCTTCCTAACTTAATTTTATGGCACCATTTTCTTCGCTTCCTGAAAATATTGGCGAATGTTTTATTTCAATGAGACCTAGATATTGCAAGAAATACATACCTACTCCGTTCTTCTTCCGCCAAGGCAAGATATAGAATTGCTTCTTCTTCATCTGAAGGGTACATGTTTTAATTTGATTTTCAAGCTACACTCTCAAACCGTTTACTGCCAATCCACTGCGATCTTTTCGCTTCGATATGAAAGTCCTTCAGATGTTCGCGACAATTATATCGCCACGAATATCGCAGCGGATTAATCGCGTTGCTTTGGGGGAGCCTTTACTGCTGCTAAAGTGGAGCGAGATGCTGAATCCAGCACCTCGACCGCTAGCCCTCCTCGGTGATTGCTACGTCTCTTTTGCGCGATCTTTAACTGCCCAAAAGCATGGGAGACCTCAAGATATCAACATCTTTTTGGCAATGGAGAAAATATATAATTAGACTGAAAATAATGATGACTGTCAGTTCACTTTATCGAAACTTAACAAGGTATGTACTGATTTTGTACCTGATGATGTTGCTGCAAAAACAAAACTTGTTGAAAAGTACTGTAGAAAAATCGGCATTACAACAAAGAGCCGAAGTTCAATGATTATTTGTTTCTCCGATGTTCGTCATGATATCTTGAACAAAACTTGGCTTGACAATCGTAAATGTGATGAGGGAGAGGAACATTCTATAATTTTTTTTTGGGATGGGTAGTACTCTCCGCCTCCATCTACGAGAGAGGTGGGGAGGGTGCCGTTTGACTCGTGAGATCCTAACATTATTTTACCAGTTGTCGTTATGGAGCCTTGGACGGTCGAACACCGCGTTTTCGCCTATGATTGTTTCGTCCGAAATAATGAGTCAGTCATCGTCGTACAGCGTGAGTTTCGTTGCCACTTCAACATTCATCGGAATAGAGCTGTTCCCTCTCGAAACACCATCCTTCGTTGGGTTGAATCACTTCACAGGCGTTCTGAACTGATCAACAGAAGACCAAGAGGAGCGCCGCGAACAGTTCGAACTCCTGAAAATGTTGAACGCGTTCGACAGGTCTTTCTTCGCAGTCCGACTCGATCTGCCCGGAAACATGCTGCTGCACTTCGCCTTAGTGATCGTTCGGTAAGGCGAATTTTGCATATGGATCTCCGCTTTCACCTCTATATATTGGCCATTGTGGAACAGTTACAGCCCGGAGATTATGCACAACGAATGAACTTCGCACGTGAGATGGAAGAACTGATCGATCAAAATGAGTACCTCATTTTGTTTATGAGTGATGAAGCCCACTTTAACCTAAATAGGATGTTTAATCAGCAGAATTGTCGTTATTGGGCTAATGAAAATCCGCAACAGTTACACGAAAGACCGCTGCGCAGCCCAAAAGTAATGGTTTGGTGCGCTGTATCGCAAACTTGCATCATTGGCCTTTAATTTTCGAAGACGGTAATGGTCGTGAAGTTACCGTGAACTCAGAGCGCTACGTCGACATGATCACCAACTTCTTTCTCCCTGAATTACGACGGCGACGTGTTCCAATCCGACGTGTGTGGTTCCAGCAGGATGGGGCGACCGCCCACACAGCCCGAGCATCCATGGACGTTATTCGCACTCTCTTCCCTGGTTGCCTTATTTCCAGGTTTGGCGATTTCCATTGGCCTCCTAGGTCCACAGATTTATCCATATGCGATTTTTTCTTATGGGGACACCTCAAGGCTAGGGTATACGCGAACAAGCCCCGAACTCTGGACGAATTGAAGGGCGAAATTCGCGTGGAAGTTGCCCAAGTTGAGAGAGCGATGTTGGAGAGAGTCTACGCGAACCTCCAAGAACGCCTCCAGCACTGCATCAACGATTTCGGCCACCACATGCCTGATGTGATTTTCCACACTCGACTCTCTCAAATGCTATTTCCTTGTGAACCTAATTCCAACAATAAATTTGTCCTCGAGTAAAAATTAACTATTTTATGATTTTTCTAAAACCGTCCATCCTCTCTGCCGCACCCTGTACAATCGACACCCACGAATAGCAACTATTATCCTCCTACATATCATATGTTCGACAACATCGAGTGCAGCTCAAGCAGATGTATGTCGTTTGTATTATCAAGTCCAGAAATGGCATAGAAAGAACCTAAATCCATTGGATTCGGGATGGACTATGACCGATGAATGTTGACAGCCAATACAAACTCTATTGCCACCTGCTCCTGATGTCTTATTAAACACAATATTTTTTAATTGTACGAAAGGACCTAATTGCGGATGTAGTAAACTTGGCCTTCACTGTTCCTTTGCGGCTACTGTCATGGACAGTCATGTCTGAATACGATCCCGAACAATGAATAGTCGAATAATGTGGAATTCGATGAGAATATAAACCCCATGAATTTCCACTGGAGGTTGGCGAAGACTTAGATGATGCCGCATCTTGTCACATTGATGACTAAGGAAAAAAGTGACAATAACATTTTTTTTTCATTCTATCTATATCTATCTATATCAAAGAAAAGGCGTCTGTTACTTTATCTCTATGGTGAGGTGAAAAAAGGTACGTTATTTTACAATTTTCTCAATTTTCAACATTGAAAGTAGAATTTCTTTGAAAAAACGATCTACAAAAAAAATGCATATAACCTTTTTGTGGATAATTTCATACTGAACAAAAAAGGCAATAAATCATTTTATCGTAGAATTAATATTTCCGAAGATTTACGAAAAAAGTGTTTTTTTTTGAGCTTTGACGCCCCATAAGAAAAAAAATTCAATTGGATTCATGGGGACTTCTTTTTCCGCAGAGAAAGTGTAATAGGCCTGGACTATTACCTCACAACTATGGTACATGTCCTTTCACAACGCTGATTACTATAATATCTTAACACTTATCGTTCGATAATTATGTGTAAACGCAGTTTTATGTGTTTTTGCAAAAAAATACGAATTCCATGTGAAATGTGGCGACTTAAACCTGATCGACTTCTAGTATCACTTTCAACCTATATCATAGAATGGAAATGTACCTTTATAGTCCATATGATGATTTCTAGCGTTTATTTCGAAGATGTGGCCTAAATAACTTTTTACATTTACGACAAGTTTTGTTTACTTTTCCATTCCTTATTTCTGCAGATCTTTTCTGTTTTGGACTATGTGATTGTCTGGCCAGATGAAACAAGATTACCTATTTAATTAAGTTTCGATTATGTCGGTTACCGTACCCTCAAAATAACGAGTCGTGTTCCCATGACAAAAAGCAAATAATGATAAGCAAACAATGAGGAGAATCTGATAAAATTTTAATGCGTGTTGGCGTGGGAAACAGAAACCTTCAACTCGTGGACAAGCAAATGAACTCATTCGTTTTTATCACCCAGTTCGCAGTATATAACTAGCATTTCCACGAAGTTCCTACGTCCTAAATCCGAACTATATTTCTCTCGTGTAATAACCCAGAAATAAAAAGGGAGTCGTCATTCTCTACTAACACACCCCATAACCATTCGTACACATAAGTATTCCCAGCTTTATCCAAGAACAAATTTGGAGATTTCTACGTGTTGTAAAGTCCAATTTGTGTAATAACGGCCGAACATAAAAATAAAGTCCGCCGCTATTTGGGGGGGTAAAAATAAGCGTTTATTTTCTGCAATTCCGCTGGCGCAGTTTCTTGCAGTGTTGTCATGTTGCGCAGAGGAACTAGCCAGTTTTTTTAGAAATAAATGTCCCCTGATTTATTGTCTCCGATTTTTCTTGGGAATCCTTGCTTCCCCTTGGATTTTGTCGAACAAAATCGTTAGATGCAGTGATCTCTTTTACTTCCCTCGAATTTCTTTGAAGCTCCTCGGTTTGCATCGGTTCTCCTCACGGATAGAACGTTTCCTCTGCACAACACAGAATTCTATTAAATTTTCGTTTGGAATATTCTGGTGCACGTCCAAAGAAGCAATGGAGTTCTTTCTGGGCAAAAACGCTGAAGCCGGAGTCCTGCTCACTCAGCGAGCCATACGCTAGACTTGCAAATTTCCCTCAAAAAGTTCCCTAGGTTCTTCTCTTATCGGACACTTCACAGTGTTGTTAAAGTGATATCAAATCGTCGCTTCTAAGAACGATGATTTTCCAGTTGAATCTAGGTCCTCTACTACTTTAGGGTCAAGGGTAATTATCCTGAATAATCAAATAGGAATTGCAAGGTTGAATTTATCAAAATTCGCTATCTATGAAATTACGAAACACGACTTTGAAATATAATTTTTTGTCCACACACATACCCACGCGCAAAAAACATAACCCTCTTTTTGAACCAATGAGGTAAAAGAACGTCTGTGCTTTTAAAGTGTATTCCAGAGAAATCTATTTCCTAATGTGATTGCCATTCCAAATACCCGTGATTCGGTATCAAGTTATAATTTCGATAGAACAGCTGCTCTCGATCAAGAGATCCTTTACTTCCCTCGTCAACTGACGATGGAGCTTGTAATAACAAAGAAATCTTAAATCGATATATATATATATATATATAATTATGGATTGTAATGAAGATACACTAATTTATAACATTTGTTTCGTCTTTTAGAACATTCTAGTAATCGTAGAGCTTAGTTTTTGAAGTTCTAGATCCACGAAGGATGACTGACAGTTGAACCGGCCACCAACAGATGACATGGCAACAACGCGACGGTACCTACCACTGCCAAGCCATGGTTATGGTTGCTGCCAGCAGATCGCATCATAGGATGTTACATGACATGTATCTGTCAACTATAGACTGCTTGGCAATCATTGGCTCCTCTATAAGTACAGCTCGGACCTTGATGAAAACTTTTACATAAGATTGATGTTGTGCCAGGACCAAAATTGTTTCTGACATGAAGAAGTTTCTGGGACCATAACACGGCTTTCGTCCAAACTTCCATCTCAAGCCATAACAATATTTTGGCTAATGAACAGTGTCATAGTTACGTTTCAAAATGCTGTTTTTTCGGACTCATGTCGTGGCTTAACAGTTCTATTCTAATGAGTTTAATTCTCGATTAAACCAGCATATTGTTTATTATATGTGTTAATTTCTTACACAAGTTAAGAATAGCGGACGTAGTATTTTTGAGCCAAACATATGAGTGACGCATGGCATATTATGCAGCTTGTATAAAAAAGTGGGACAGTGGTAAAACAGGTTTGCTTTTGACTTTTGTTTGCACTGCTTGGCGGATTTCGGTTAGCCTATGCATAACTATTGAAATATTCATTTATTAATTATTAATTATATCTATTAGAAACGGACACTAGGAGTAGAATATTTACATTCAAAAACGAACTTTGAATAAACAAAAAGTTTAAAGTTAATGCTTTTGTATATGCGATTTCATCAGTCATTTCTTCGATCGTAATGAAACTGTTGTCAATCATCTTGGTATTATCAGCAATTTTGTTCTCCTATACAATTTTTCAGTATATCAATCTTCTCTTCCTGTTAGTATGATATATACTTCATACTAAAATCTCTTCTTCCAAACTAATTGTCCTATAATTTATTGCAGATCGGGATAATCCGTTTAGTAGTAAATTTATATCTAAAGGTATTGAAGCATTGGTGATCAGTTCAGAACCCCCATTCCATATAAAAAAATATCGTTTTGGCGTCAAAATATTGTATTCATGCCTGATTTCAATTACTTTTAATCTGAGCTTGCTAACATAATCCAGTGGAGGGGGAGGGTTTTTGAAAGGTACTGTATAAAAAGCTTAACTGAATAAAAATGATAAAAGATTATATAAAAAATGATATGTAGAACGTAGAACTCGTTAAAATAAAGCAGATACGCCACGTCATGACTTTGGAAAGCTAGCATTTCTTGATTGTAGTTAAATCACTATTACGCTCTTCATTGGCCCATTTCTCTTGAACTAAAGCGCATTTTCTGAATGCTATTAGGGCATTGTTGGGAGGACAAAATCTGCCCACAAGATTTTTTGGACGAAATCCTTTTCAGTCAAAAAAGAAAAATTTCAGAAGGTCCCAAATCCGACTCGTTTTGAAGATGTCGGGATTTTTTATACATATGCCAGACTTAAGGTTTCGACATTATCTAGCTTTCTGGGTAATCTACAGCGTCATCAAAAAAATGTATGACCGATGATAGACCATTATCTTCAACATATTTGTGTCAATGGGTGGAAAGTAGCCAATCTGCGTCTCTCCATTTTTACGTATACGAATAATTGATTTTTGAAGATAATTGTGAGCTTAGCAAAATGTGTGGCAACCACGTACGACCCTTTATTCGCTATATCTGGCAGCCAACCGGTTGCTCGACGTTGTACGCCTAGCAAAGATGGCGCCAATAAAATGACTACGTGACGTTCGCCGTGGAAACCCTCCAAGAATTCCAAGTGGCAACAGGTCTTTCCGCAAGATATTTACCAACAAGTCCATGTTCAATATTGAATTTTGACGGGAACGGTCGGTAGGTATTGAAGGTACGAGGAATTTAAATCTCTTATATACAAAACCGCGCTGAGGGCGAAGCAGTCTGTTTGAATTTTGAGGTGTAAGACATTCGAATTATGGGCGGTGGAGGGGAAGGATTTCCGCGTATACAGTACAGACATTTTAGATCAAGATCATGGTATCGTATGCAAAAAGGGGTTGTTCAAGTGAGCAGTTTGAAAGTGAGTACTTAGTAAATTATTTTTATACTCCAACTACCACGAAGGGCTAACGCCTAAACACCCATGGGGCTATAGAGGAGAGGGAGGGATGCCACACGGACTCTGACGAGGGAACACGTGTGAATGCAACATGCACAGATTCGGGCCCCGCATACGAGATCTGCCGGGTGGTACCTCCGCTTTGGACAGTCAGAGACCATCTACTACCTACGGAGAATCACAACATCCTTAGCCAAGAGAAAAAATTCTCTTGGGGCCGGATTCGAACCACCGCTGCTGCCTAGATAGATATGGAATCTTCGACAAAAAGTAAAAGGTCCTTCATGCAATATTGACCTATGGGTGCACAGCTGCTGGCAAATACTAAAATGATTCCCAGTGACCCTCTACCAATCAATGCATAACGTAGCTCCGCTCTAGTCTAGTCTCACAATATACATACATACTAACAAAATTTATTCACCACAAGCGATGAATATTAAAAACTATTAAAATGACAAATAAAAGTCCAGTATGTCACAACTTAGCTTAAAATGTTATTAAAATAAAATAATGGAGCTCAAATGTTAAAATCAAAGCTGTACAAACATCTGTCCAGCAAAAACTTTTTCACCGCTCTTTTAAACCTAATAGGCTTGCTCTCGGATTTTATATCTATAGGAAGCATATTGAAAGTTTTGACAGCCATGTATAATGGAGCCCTCTTAAAAAATGCGGACGAATGTGCAGGCACACTCAGATTTTCTCTGCCTCTGGTCACAACGGTCATACTTTTAGCATAATAATGTGCGTTACTATTAAAAAGATACATATGCTTTTTAACAAATAAAACAAGTGCCAAAAAATATAGTGATGGAACCGTCAAGAATCCCAATCTTGAAAAATGTTCCCGACATGATGTTCGAGGATGAACTCCCAAAATGCACCTCAGGATGCGCTTTTGCGCTATAAAAACTGACATGGCACCCCGCGAAGAGCCCCAGAACATTATACTATAAGTTAACAATGACTGTACAGATGAATAATAAAATTGCCGTAAAGTGTTCAAGGAAACCTCATTTCGCAGCCGCCGCACCAACGCACAGAAGCTGTGGAGCTTACCAACCAAAACAAATGTTTGACAATCCCAATTCAGACTCGAACCCAGGTAAATGCCCAGAAACTTTATATCGGTCATCTCTGGTATTGGTCCGCTATTGCAACGAACCAACAGCGACTCATCCCTGGCAGATGATTTACTGAACGTGAGAAGTCCAGTTTTATCAGCATTCAATCTTAATGCATAATCCTTGCACCAATCCTGCATGGTCCCCACTGCACAAGAACAGACCCCGGACAAGCCAGACATGTCCGACGCAGTCAGCACAACAGTAGTGTCGTCCGCATACTGGCAAATCAGACCTTCCATAAATCTGTCACGAAGACCATTCACATAGAGCAGGAACTACAACGGTCCCAGAATTGATCCCTGCGGCACACCCTGTTTAATCAAGGTAACTGATGAAAAATGCCTAACACCATTTTGGGTTATACAGACAAGCTGCTCCCTACTGTCAAGGTATGACTCTATAAGCTGTGCACATTTACCTCGTATTCCATGTTTAGACAGAATTTTAAGGAGTATTTGATGGTCTATGGTGTCGAAGGCCTTAGACAGATCAAAAAACAGACCGGTCACTTTTTCATTCTTATCCACATTTTCAACAATATAAGTAAGAACTTTAAATAGTGCTAGTTGTGTGGAATGATTTGGGCGAAAGCCAAATTGATTTTTTGTTAAAATGTGGTATTTCTTGATAAAGTTCATTATCCTTGAATATATGACTTTTTCGAAGACCTTTGACACAGAAGATAACAGTGAGACTAGTCGATAATTAGCTATGTCATGCACATCTCCTTTTTTGTAAATGGGAACCAGTTTGACCCTCTTTAAATGTGACGGAAAAATTCCTGAAAACAGACATTCATTAATAATATAAGCTAAAGGTTCGCATATATAGTCAGATATCTGCTTTAGAACTACCACCGGGATTTCATCCAAACCAGCTGAAAATTTGTTTGGCAAACTCGCCAAAGTTAGTTTAATTTCTCTATTGTCAACAGGAAGCAAAAATAAAGTGGGAATCGCACTAGCTTCCGAAATATCAAGACTGCCATGGGATTGTGGAGAGATATCAAACCTTTCCTGAAAGGCATCAGCAGTTTTTTCGGGATCTTTTATTATTACACCATTATTAAGTTTTAGCTCAATGGAACGCTTAATTTTTGTATTAGTTTCTGCGTTTAAAATACTCCACGCAGTTTTTGTCATGTTTTTTGAGTTTAATATTTTACTTTCATTTAGAGCTATTTTGTAATTCGACAGAAATTTCCGGTATTCTTGTCGTACAATTTTATACTGATTATATACTCTAGGGCTATGTGTAATCTTCGACCAAACATACAAATCTTTTATATAATTAGAGTATGCTTTTATCTCCTCATTTACCCAGTTTTGTACTTTGAATTTTAATCGATAGGTACATAATGGAAAAGAAATGTCAAAATAATGAAATAGTACGTTAAAGAAGGTTTGATATTTCTCCTCAACCCCAACTGAACCATATACATCATTCCAGGTCTCGGAGCTCAGCAGATCTTTGAAGCGCTGGATGTTGGAAGCCGCGAAAAAACGTTTCCTTGCATAATTGATGTTAGGAACCTTGCTATTTAATGTAAAATTAAGGCTCTGACCATAATGGTCTGATATATTTATTTTTATAATGCTACATTGTGTATCAGGTATATTGCTAAACATATTATCAAGCTGAGTGCCCCGAATGGGACCTATCCTCGTTATGCCTTTCACGTGAGACACTAGTCCATAACTGGCCATAAGCTGTGTCACAGAAAAAACTCCATCATAATGAACTAAGAAATCTACATTAAAATCCCCGCAAACCAGCAGATATTTATTTAACATAATTTAAAACTTCATGAAGCGTAGATAGAAATAAATCTAAATTCCCTGTAGGTGACCTATATATACAAATCACAATATAATGTTTATTATTTAATGTAAATTGTGAAATGCAATACTCACAGTGTATTTCAATACACTCAGTGTTAGCCCTTAAGCTTTCAACGGTAAGGTCTGAGTTTACAAAAATTGCTGTGCCTCCTCCACGGAATTCTGTTCGTGATGAATGGCTGATGGGCAGATAATTGTCTAAAACTACAGAGTTTATATCATTTCGCTGCAGCCAATGCTCTGAGACACAAAAAATGTCTGGTTTCTTTTCTGCAGGCAGAACTTTTATTTCCAAAATTTTGTTATTTATACTTTGTACGTTCAGGTGCATAACAGATATACAATGACTCTCAGAGCCCTGGCTGCCAGAATCAGTTGCCCATGTGGAGGGTGTTTGGTGGTCGCAGTGTACATTAGTTACCCTGTATGACATCTGTCTAAAAAATTTCTACCCAACCCAAAGTTAAACCTTCCAAATGCAACATCCTTGGGCCAAAAAGCGATATTATATATCTTGTCTTTAAGTTCAGGATTTACACCCACCATAAAGTTCTTTTTTCTACTCTTTTGAGACTTTGGTATACATTGTTTTACCTGTATTTCATTGGCAGTAGTACTTGCGTGTTTTACAATATAATCGCTGATTGTATTTGCTGTGATGGTCTCATTAACTTTCGACAGGAAAAGCCAAATTTTTTTATCTTTATTATCCCCGGCAAGATTAAATTCTTCGTCATTACATTCACCATATTCCAGGGACTTTCTTTGTTTTTGATGGTTATATTTTTGTTTACGCGTTTGTTTTCTTTGGAACTCGAAACGACCTTCGAATTCTTCTTTTTGTTGTTCACTAGCGATGTCTTCTAGTTCCGGAGCAGTCGCCACTTCATCGTTGCAGACTTCAGACCGGATTTCTGTATTACTGACAGTTTGCCTAGAGGTCACGACCGTCGCCTCACTGCTGGCACTGCTGGCTTCACGTTGCTTAGCCGTAGTGTTTATGTTTACCTTTTTTACTTGGTTGGAGTACGATGATGAACCTGCTTTTTCGTTTTTTGTGTTGGTTAGCCTTTCTTCAAGGGATCTACATTTTTGCTTCCACAATCCAAGTTCTTCGACAAGTAAGGCGTTCTTGTCCTCAAGTTCCTTGATAATCTTTAATAAATACTTAGTTTCATTGTCGATGGAGTTCTGCGAATCTTCGTTTTCCATATTCCATATTGATACATTTTACATAACTACTCGTGGCTTGTTTCCTTTTTATCCAGTAGTACTTGAAAATTGTAATTCAAGCATATTTTTCAATATGTCTCCATAACCAATAAATATTCTGGATCTGCGGTTTTCGCCGTTTTATATGATCTTATGTGCCTTTTCCGCGCAATATTAGAAGGTATATCGTTGTATTCGATAGTTTCAATGCAATTAAAAAAAAGGTGACACGTTCAGAAAACGCCATATAATGGCCATACAGTGAACTAATTTTACAAGACTAAGCTTTCAGTAGAAGCGCAGGCAAGTTATTTCGAATGAAACCAAGATAGTGAAAATCGATGCGGCTAAACAGAATTTATATTACTTCTTCTCTTTCCACACCCTAAGCGAAACAAAATATGTAAAAATGACACTGCGAAAAAAGTTAGAAAATTGAGTTAATCAACATAATCGAGTTATTAAGTCATTATATTTAGTACGCGTATTTGCAACATAATGACGTTTGAGCTTTTGAAATTGAAAATACGCCACCTAGCGGTTATTGAATGGAGCTGAAAGTATTTTTCATTAATTTCTATTGGCCATTTTCGTTACGAAATTATTTAACAGCTGGATTTAAGTTAAGCCGTTGCTGAAAAAAAGTCGGTGTGCTTTATTATTGGGTCGCCCAATACAATCTAAAGATAAACCAGAATGATCGCCAGAACTAGGGTCCTACGAGGTATGTAAATTAAGTGTTGGGACTGGTAACGTAACGTTCGATCTCGCTATACTGGAGATGCCAGCTTGGAGGGCGACGAGGGAACATGTGGTCCGCCTCCAGTCAACGGGAGTGACACATCTTATGGGCATACATGGTGAAATCGAGGAAACTGCATTACCGGCGACACGTGACGAACTGCCTGCCGGCATTCTCTATCTTTATATAAATGAAAAAATATCAAACATGGCGTTTGTTTTGGTTGATATCCAGATTATCAACGCTGACGCTTTCGGAGATATTTCGAGTATAAAATATGAAGCTACACTATCAGTAGCTGTGATGGTATACGTGAGATCTATTGTGACTATCGTGGGAGATGCAGAAGTTCAGGAGACTCTGTCATAAGTCATGAAGTGCTACAGGTAAGCTGCGCAAACATATCGGCATGATGTACTTGGTAGATTATTTAAAATTGCATGTCTGGATTCAGCCTTTTTATGATCCTTGTAGTTGGCTCCGTTATATACAGTACGAAAGTTTTTTTTTTTTGATTAAACGAGATATTGTAATATCAGCAGAGTACAGTCATAAAGCCCTAAGCGTTATAAATCGAAATTCTGCCCATCTAGGCCAACAAATTAAAGGCATAGGACTCAGCAAACTAATTAAAAGTGACTGTCTTATTTACAAAGAATTACGAATTACATTTGTGTTTTCTGTATTGTTTCTGAACTACCAAGAAGCTATTCAATGAAGTGAGACACCTGTGTTTTGCGGCACCCAACATGAATTTGGAATACATCTATCTGTATTTTCATTAAAATCAATTTTTGTACCATTGTGAACCTTATATTATTATATAAAACTGCTGAAAGAAATATTTCCCTTATTGGAGATATTTTATCGATATATGTTCATGAAATATACCTTCAATGTCGGAAATATCAGTTTTATTCTCAGCATCCTGAGTAGGCGGCGCAGCCATCTGACAATCGTTAACGACGAAAATATCGACAGAATCCAGGATCTTGTTTGTTCAGTTCGTCGGTTAACCCTTAACTGGTGACGTGCCATTCGGATGACGTTATAGGTGACGCTGGGTCTCTGAGACCCACATATTATTTTGTTCATATTCTTGTATGTATTTTAGATATTGTTTAATTTTATATACGTATTGTCTAACTATATTATATAGTCCGAGGCAAATAGCAATGTTCTACAAACAATTTTGAAGATTATCTGTACAGGGTTTGTCCGGAAAGTAATAGGACTCATTTTCTTCCGCCTGAAAACGATGCTCATTGTCGTTTTTGACATCAAAGGCATCGTCCACCATGAATTTGTTCCTCCTGGACAAACCGTCAACGCCAAGTTTTACGTAAAAGTGCTCAGGTGACTTAAACGAAGGATCAGTCGGGTCCGACAAGACATCGCAGCCGACTGGAAGTTGCACCACGACAACGCCCCGGCTCACACCGCCTTTCTTGAGAACAGCTACCTGACCATGGCCGGCATCCCAGCGCTTCCGCAGCCACCCTACAGCCCAGATGTGCCCCCCTCCCCGGACTTTTTTTTGTTTCCTCGCCTGAAAGGGCCGATGACAGGCAAGCATTTTGAGACGACAGAGGGGATCCAAGCAGCATGCACCGCAGCTCTCAAGGCTATTCCGGAGAATGCCTTCCGTGACGCCTTCATTGCTTGGAGATCGCGCTGGCCGCGCTGCATCGAGGAAGAAGGAGCCTATTTTGAAAGTTTTTAAAGAAGTGTAACGATTGGCTCAATAATTTTTTTTAAATCGCTTCAGTCCTATTAATTTCCGGACAAGCCATGTATTTATTAAAAATAAATTAGGAAAACTAAAAAAAACTTCACATATTTCTCGAACAACATACCTTATTAAATTGTTTATATACATTTTTTTTGAAAATAATATGGGTTTGGTGAAACAACTTTGATAAAGACGAAATAAAAAAAAATTAAACAGGTTAGAAAAATACTCGTATATACTAGAAAACTACAGCACTTGAACTTGAGGAAAATAAAAAAACTAAAAAGTTACTCCCTGGCACATTGAACACATATTTTTTACACACATGGTAAGCAGACGGGTTTTCTACATCTCATACATCGTAAATTAGTTTTTCTATCGTTTTGATAACTACAGATGCCGCATCTTTTCCGTTTATAGGGCTCAGTTTCTCTCTCTCGTGGGAGTCTGCTATTGGCTAGCCTTGAGTTTAAATGTGGCGATATAAGCTCTTTTGCTAGGGTCTTGACAAAACAGAAACGCGTGGTCTTTGCATTTGCAACATTTGAATTGTAAATTATGAATGAGTTGACCGAAGCGATATTCAGAATAGCATAGAAAACAGCCATGGGCCACCTCCTAGTCCTACGGTTGGTGCAATATGCTGCACATTTTGGATCCAATGAATCAACCCCCCCTTCGTATTATTATAAAAAGCAATTATTTCGGGCTTCCCAGTTTCCCGATCAGTGCATTGTTGATGGTGAAGTGATGATATCATGATAACAGCCTTGTTTTTTTTGGAATAATTGACAAATGTGTAATTTCCCTAGTAAATCCGTACAAGCATGATCCCACTTGTCTAGAATTTTTAGGCGGAAATTGTGGTGGAATTTGTCTTCTGTTCCTTCTCATTGTTCCCGCGTACGTAAGTCCTCGTTTTTTCTGTTCTTGGACAGCCTCAACAGAAGAAAACCAGTTATCCGCTGTAACATTCCGATTAGTGTTTATGATGGGCTGAGAAAGGCGTACAAGACATTGACTGGGTACTGAAAGTTTCTTTCCTTCTTCAGAGAGACTGAATCCATCACTACATCTCCCAGTATAAATATAGCCATTACAAAAATAGCTTGTACGTGCGTCAGTTAGAATTTGAATTTTCAAGCCGTATTTCTCTGGGTTACTCCCTATATACATTTTGAATTTACATCGGCCGCGGAATCCAACCAGCATTTCATCAATACATGCTAGTTCGCCGATGGAATAGCAGTTCTGAGCGTTCTTCACAAAATGCTCAAAAATGGAAGATATCGCAGCTGCAGGATTTGCTTCTTTCCTTTGGGTTCGAGTGGTTATATCATCGAACCTGAGAACAGCCAAGATGACAGGAAACCTCTTCAGTGACATAGTGCATCTGAAGATATCACGTCCACTCCCATCTGTTGCAAACAAAGATTCGAGGTATTCATGATTGGATTTAAATATCGAGGTGTAATAGAGAAGACCTATAAATGCCTTCGTTTAAATTTAGTTCCGCTAATTTTGGCCTATTTTCTCCCTTATAATTTATTCTTATAGTGTTTAGCTTAGAGTTAGTATGCGTAAGAATTTCCTGCAACATTTCATCCGTAAACATATGGTTCCATATTTGATAGAGGGAAGCATTATCACCAAGATCTCTCAGATGACCTTTAACACCAGGCAAATGCGATATTATGCTACGAGCTGCAGTTCTCTGGGGAGCAGGACCTATAAGAAAAATTGAATCAGAATAGATGATATCCTAAATAAGTAGACGAAGCAATTACATTCCCTGCATAGACCATTTAAAACGATCTTTTCCATAATACGCCCTAACATTTATTTCCTCCGTCTCAGGTTCAAGTTCCTCTTCCGAAGCAGAATCGTCGTCATCTTCATTATTTTCTATTTCTGAAGTTGAATCATGCTCACTGTAATAATCGGGATCTTGTATATCATCATCTTGTATATGATCCGTAAAGTCACTTTCTATTTCTTCATACCATCGCTGAGCAATAGTTTCGAAATCTTTATCAGTTGCACGTATTCTTTGTTTTGAAGATGCCATTATTCAAAAATCACGTAAATGGTGACGATGGGTCTCACGGATCTTGCGAAATAGTTGACAACGTGCGAACACTCTCTCGTAAAAGTCCACAATGCTCACACAACGACGTCTCTCTTGCAACTAGCTATCAGAGGGGTACCTAGTCGGACAAGCGACAATCTGGTTAAATTCGGGAGTGGGAGTATGTAATTTGAACTTCGCGCAGGGTCTGTCAGACCCATGGTCACCAGTTAAGGGTTAACAGTCAGGATGATCCAGGGGAGTTAAATTTGACGCACACCACCGTTCATTAGATCAAGAACAACTGGGTGTTTCATTACGATAATAAACCAGTCTTTGACCAGTAAAAACATTCATGTGGCGCCTCAGCCTCCTTATTCGTCTGACTTGGGTCCCTTTGACTTTTTCCTCCGAGTTGAAAAATTTTGGGACATTCAAATGACTCTAACCGACCAGCTGAAGGTCATTCCAGTATCGGAGTTCCAGCACTGCTATTAGGAGTGGAAGAACCATATTCAGAAGGAAGTTGTTCTGAGTGTGACGATATAAAATTGTAATTATATTTGTATCAAAGATATAAACATCAGTCTCATAATTAATTAATTTAGAGACGTCGTAGTGCTCTTGCATTGGACCTCCACTGATCCAAGCACTGAAGGATTCATAGCAGACCGAGAACAGTAGAAGACGGTCACTCAATCTTCAGGGTGTCACTTAGTAAAGTGATGAGGTGGTATAGCTGAGAGGAAGTGGGCGTAGTTGTCTGTACTCACGAACAATGATAGAAGAGTGGCTCTCCGTACCATCGTCGCGGAAAAAACTGCGGAATTCTTGCCATCATCTACCAGCCTCATCTCCAAGAACGAAATCAACTTTGTGATAAACAATTTCATAATATGAAGAACCTAAGGACATGCCATTTTGTCGAAAGTGGATTTATTCGCAAACTAGCTTGACAAACGTCAGTAGCTGCCAGAATTTGGGATCATTCTCCAAGGAGCACGATTTAGTACTGCGCTCAAGAACTGATCCTTTGGTCACGGCTTTTAGAGACTACTGCAGGTTCAACAGACAAAGGCCCCTCCAAAGGCCGGAAGAGGATAAAACATCATTTCACTTTCTGAGTAAGTCGTGGACTGATGCCTCTTAGCTAAGACATAAAGAATTAGTCTATGAAGCAGACTGATCGAAAATTATGACCTTTGTGACCGGATGTGGAGATACTATCATTAATCTTAATGCAGCCTTACATTGGTGAAAGCTCCAATATATTTTGTTTCTGTAGTGAGGCGAAATGTACTGTTATTTTCATGGCTTATTTAGTCCTGAGCTAATACCGAGTCTACAACCAAAGATTACCTCTTACGTAAAAGCTATAGCCGAATATTGTGTTATGTCAAAAATGGGTGTTGTGTTATATGAATAAAGCGGTAGAACAACGAATGTTAACATTTCAGTGATTATAAATACCTAACTTCAATAAAGCTGTGGCATTGAGATTAAAATAATTTGAAAAATAGATACGAACTTAGTCGAATCGGAGAGTGTCTTAATCAACATAGGAGTACTGTATATCAGAAAGTTATACCTATAAAATTTCCAACTTCAAAGTTCTAGCTATTTTTAGGAATAAACCGAACACTCTTGAAATCATCACTTTTTTAGTATTCGTAGGGCTCTAGCGATGAAAAAGTGATATCTCCATCGCTTTCGTATTAAAAAAAAAAGTCGTCAGCTGAAATGAGGTTTCAAAAACAGCTACATATTTTCAGAGCTACCTAGAATATCAGAATCCATGAGACATTCGGAAAATAATTCCTTGCACTACAGGTAATTTTTAAATAAAGTTATCGTTTGAATTATTCCATTTTCTGACATAGAATGAGTTAAGCAAGTCGCTTCAATTTGAACTATGAATTATTGACGCAAACTGGTGAACATAATGCTTAAATAAAACAGATAGTAGCATACCAGCACCGCATCCTAAATTGGCTTTTCTATCCTTCTATTCAACTGTTTATACTTCTAAGCAAACATACTAGCTATTTATTTTATAACTTGTTATCACCTGTTTTATTCTAATTTAATCATGTGTCTTTTTATTTTGCTTATGTAAATCTGCCGTTTCCTATTAACGTTTTATGTCCGCAAAGCAATTCGCATAAAAGTTATTATTATAATTTAGAATGCCTAATACTTCCTCAGCATTTATTGATTTATTACAATTGTTTCTAAATTCGATGACCACGATTATGTGCACCGTGTACGCGATATCCTCGCAAAACTTCTGGTGTGTAGAATGTCTCGAAACCTTCGGCCTTCGGCCAAACTTTTGGCCTTTCATGTATTTTTTTGCTGAATGTCGTCGAAGCTGAAGCCAAGGCAGCAGCGGTGGCCGCAGTAGTAGACTCTTCGGTCTCCTGATCAGTCACCGTGCGCTGTGCGGGTTCGAGTCCCATCCCAGGAGAAATCTTTCTCTTGGCTATGGATGTTGTGATTGTCCGTAGGTGGTAGACGGTCTCTGACTGTCGAACGCGGAGGTACCACCCGGCGGATCTCGTAGGCGGAGCCAGAGTCCGTGTGGCGTTCCCCCTTTCCCATGTATATCCATATAGCCCAACAGTACCCAATGGGTGCTTAGGCCTTAGGCCTTCGTGATGGCTGGAGTATAAAAAACACAATTCCGATGCCGAATGTTCGGTCTAACTCTCGTAACATTGCCTAAGCTGATAATAGGTACTATTAATTTTTATTCCAGGATCATCAAGGGATGAAATAGTATATGTAAACGATAAGAAAAAGAAAAAACTAATAATTAATATAAGTTCAAGATACAACTTATATGACTACATACGAATCGCATCAAAACAAAGCATCTTAACAGATAAAAACAAGCAGGAACAAAATTAGCTTACATTCATTTAATTGCAAGCGAGGTATTCACTAACACTATAGTAAGCTTTGCTTAGTAGGAGTCTTTCAACTGCTTGCGTTTTTATATTTATTACCGACCTTTGTAATGTTTTCTAAACATCGGTTTCTCTCCTGTAAATCAGATTCCTCCGCAATACGAACCTCAGCTAAACCCAAATCCGCAAAATGTCAAGCAAGCATCAACCCTGACATAGCTTGCAGCATCCACGTCACGTCGATGTGCATTCAGAGTCAGACAACCAGGGAATCGGCGTAAAATTTCACTGAATTAATAATTCAGTGAAAATGTCACGGCTGGCTTTGGAACGGTACCCGAGACATGGGCGTAAAGTTTCGTTTGATATAGGTTTAACACCTCCAAGGTTTAACGCTGGTGAAATATTCACGCGCCACCAGCTCGGATAAAATAAACTGCAATCTGATGCATTAAGCATCACAGGGACGTGCTGGCTGCTTTTCCTGTTTTAGTGGATGTCGTAGGTGCAGTTTAATGTCGCGTGAGGAGATTTATCGGAAGCATGAATGTCTTCAGCGAATAACAATAGTTAAATTCCAGCACTTCTATTACGTGAGTATTGGTTTATTACAAAAGAATGTCGTCAAGTACATTCCAAGTAAGTACTTATCACGTATTCGAAGCAACTTGTATAATTTTCTTTGTAGTGCAATGGCTTCAGAAAACAAAGTTTTTGTTAGAATCTTAGCTTTGTATGAAAAAAAAATCCAGACTGCAGCAATGAACGAATAGGGCAGGCTCATTTCTTTGGGGCTCTGTTCAGGCGTAAAGCTGATTGTCAGCTACGTTTGATAACTGGTTACAATAGCTCTTGAAAGGTACTTATATACTACATAATTATACTCGTATTATAACACATTATGCTCGTATACAGGGTGTTTCAGTTTATTGTTGCATAACTTCAAGATTCGATAGAACTTTTAATATTAATGCATAGGGTCTATATAAACATGGGTCGAAAAATGCGTGGCTTTCGAAATACAGGGTGTTTAAATTTACCTTCTAAAATAGTTTTTTTTAAATATTTCGAACAATATTTGATGTAAAACGGTGAAAATTGGTACACAAGGGTTTTTTGGTACGACAAAACGAACGGCATAGTTTTACTGTAGCCGCTAGAGGGCGCTCTCTACTGTACCTGTAGTGTATTAAAATGACCAAACATTCTTTATTTGTACAACTTTTTGCTTTTTGGATAGAAAAACTCATTCTTCGCACTTTTCAACATAAAAAAGCTCTCTTGTGAATTTTCGTTATAGTTAGCCGTTTTTGAGATATTTCGATTTTTAAGGTTCGATACATTTTTAATTATTTATGATAAAATAACGTTAAAAAGTCAGTATCTCGATAATTTTTATAAGTAGGCTGTGCCTGCAAATATTTTTGAAATCGAAAGCAGAATAAGGTTAAACGTCAATTAGTTGACAGTTAGTTTTGTTGATCTGTTGAAACCTGAAACGTTTTTCAGAGAATACGTACGAAGATTTCCAAACAGACGACATCCAACTCGCTCAGTATTTGTAAGAGTGCATCGCCAAATAATTGAAAATGGTTTTGGAAATCTCCAAAGGGATCAAAACATAAATGTTCGTCAGCGCAGATTTACCCGTATGATTCTGCGTGAGTTTGATTGAGATCCGACCACAAGTGTTAGGAGAGTTTCTGGTACCTTGGGAATTTCAGCAAGCCATATTCACCGTGTTCTTAGAAATGACCATAGACGTCCTTACCATTTGCAACCTGTGCAAGGACTACAGCCAGGGGGGGGGAGAACGAAGAATCACATTTTGTCAGTGGATTCTTGATAGAACTGATAATAATAGGGAGTTTTTAAGTAACGTTTTATGGACCGATGAGTCATGCCTCACTAGACGTGGAGTAGTAAATTTTCATAATCAACATATTCGGTCGCATGAAAATCCGCACGCAGTTCGTGAAAGAAATTTTCCGCATGAATTTAATGTGAACGTGTGGATTGGTATCTACCGTAATCGACTATTTGGACCCTACCTTTTGCCTGCAAGGTTAAATGCATCGACCTTCTTAGCATTTTTAAAGACTGACTATGCAAATATGTGGGATGATGTTATGTTAGATTTAAGGAAATTGGCATGGTTCCAGCTTGATGGTTGTCCAGCTCATTATTCGAGAATAGTTAGAAACTGGCTGGACGAAAATTATCCAGAAAGGTGGATCGGCCGTGGAGGACCAGTCGCCTGGCTTCCACGATCCCCTGACCTAAATCCATTAGATTTCTTTGTGTGGGGATTTCTAAAAGAAAAAGTGTACCAGACTCCCGTAACCACAAGAGATATGCTAATAGACAGAATCAGGAATGCATGTGATGAAATAGGGCCATATTTGAATAATGCTATACCACGTTCGATCAATCGTAGATGTGAATTGTGTATAGAACAATTACGTTTACATTTCGAGCAACTACTTTAGATTTTCTATGTTTGTCCTAACTATCCAATAGCATTTTAGTTGTAAATATTTAATTTAATTGGTGAAAAATAATATTGGACAATTAAACAAATTAATATTCTCCTTTTTGTGTTTATTTGGAGTTAGGAATTATTGCTGTGTTTAAAAACACAATCTAAACGATCATCTTAATTACTTGTAATGCCCAAATCTAAAATGTAAAAAAAATATTGTTTTCCCATAAATAATTAAAAATGCATCGAACCTTAAAAATCGAAATATACCAAATACACAAGAGAGCTTTTTTATGTTGAAAAGTGCAAGGAATCAGTTTTTTTATTCAAAAAGCACAAAGTTGCACTAAGAAAAAATTTTCGGTCATTTTAATACACTACAGGTACAGTAGAGAGCGCCCTCTAGCGCCTACAGTAAAACTATGCCCATGGTTCGTTTTGTCGTACCAAAAAACCCTTGTATACAATGTTCACTGTTATATATCAAATATTGTTCGAAATATTTATAAAAAAACTATTTTAGAAAGTAAATTTAAACACCCTGTATTTAGGAATCCACGCATTTTTCGACCCATGCTTATATAGACTTTATGCATTAATTTTAAAAGTTCTATCGAATCTTAAAGTTATGCAACAATAAACTGAAACACCATGTATATTGATAATATCGCGCCCACTTCGAATCTAGATATCGCGTCATCGCGCCTTCCGCTACCTGCTTTCACAAGTCCCTCGTATCTACTGCCAATGATGCAATATATACAAATGCACGGCAAGTTACTGAACTCGATATGGCGTATAAAATGACATGTTTGCACGACTCCGATGAAAACGGCAATTTTGCATCAACCATCAACACCTTTTAACCTCAAATCGACCAAAAAAGCTCGCTGGAAGGCCATCGTTGTTCTTTACGGCGTCGTTGATAAGAATGAAAAGTGAGATAGGTCGAAGGCAATAGAGATGGCGATAAACCTGTTAAAACGCTGAAACCAATGAATTGAGATGCGATATCGGTGGAGGATTCCCGATATACGGGCGTAATCGCGGCAGTGCAGGGGAAAGTTGGAAAATTTTGAGTTTGATATAAAGCGCAAAAGAAGGCAAGGCTGGGGCAATAATTTGATAATATAGGATGCGCGTTAAGGCCCTTATCGTCTCCAATTTTGACAAAATTCGTCAATCCCAGAATCGGGTTTTATACAAGATTAAGACAAGTCGATGTCAATGCTGTTTCCGCATGCTCGACCCTAGTACTTTTTAAACGGAAAGTTTCACGTTCTATTGCATATTTGGGAAGACCCTTTGAAAAGTATAATAACGCTCAGCTTTGACGGCTCGCCAGTTCGCTCTTTTGAATCGTAGTATATTTTATATTTTAAGGATATAAAGTACTATAATGCGGTAAAAAACAATGACCTTCCTTCCATTTGGAAAATTGTCGAAGATGGGGTCCAGTCGTCTAGAATACCAAGAAGCTGTGAAAATTTTCCCAGCATTCGGTACAACAAAGCACCTGGGGGTTAAAAAGCTGTGCAACTGAGCCTAACCACACGTCATTTAGGCTTTTTTGGGTCTCTGATGTGAATCCTAGGTTAGTTAGTTACAATCAGGTCAGCTGAAGGTCATTTCAAGGACAATTTCAAAGTAAACCGCGTCCAAGTAATCGAATCCAGACTCGTATAGTATAGATTTTTGTGATCGTGGAGGACAAATCAGTAAATGATTTTTCCTTATTGAAACATTTGAAGGCCGTTTAAGACGAATTGGAAAAGTTGAGTAACTAGTTCCGACCACCTGACATCACATGGCAGCATAAGTTTATATTTTACATCAGTTTCTGAATGCTAGCTATAAATGACGCTCGAGTTTTTCTGGCAGTACCTCAAGGCTCACTCAATGTGATTAATCCAAATTCTGATACATGCCAGAACCTTGTGAGGGCCTCTCTGAATAATATACTGACTGACAAAAAAACGTAAACACCAATGTATGTTTATTAGAATTCAAGAATTTTTTCACATATCGATTTATATTGCCATAAACAGTAAGTGATAAAACAGTCAGGTTTTTCTGTTAAGTTTTTTTTGTGGCTGCGTAACGCCCTGTACAGCCTTTAGCAGCTCTTACTCACGAAGTTGCAGTAGTCTGGAATGAAATATCTCAACAGGATATCAATCACCTTATCTGTACGATATCTAGGCGTGTCAATGAGTGTATAAGAAATCGTGGGTCCTCAACACATTATTGAACCAGCTTCTGCAGTCAATTGTCGAATCAAGCTGGAAGTCTAATCAGTTTACTAGTAAGGGACACTGAACATATATCCCAAAAATTATTAAAATCGGATTAACATACATAGGTGTTTACCTTTTTTGTCACTCAGTATAGTAACATAGAAAAGCGGTACACATTTAAACTACAATTTTGGCAGATTTCTATAACATCTAGTGCCTTCTCCATTATGATCCATTTTCAAATGTTAAAAATTCTACAGAACACATGACAACAAATGATACAGAGTCTCTTAAATTTTGCCATAAAGAATGACATACCCTGACCTTCAAGTTTGAACTGAGGCTAGCGTGAGCCAAGTTTTATTATGACCAATTTATTATTTTGGTTACTAGCTTTGAAGTTCATGATCAACTTAATTCATCTCCATTACTTCAGTTCCTGCATAAATGGATTATTGTGAGGCATCATGCTTAGAATCACATCACCTTTACGCTAAAAGATAATATTCATGCATATGTTTCATCACATCATATTTCAACTTGCTAACCTGGCCCGTTCAAAAAACGAGTGCACTGAATTATTACTGTAACAGCACTCGTATAATTTCATGAGTGCTTATAAAAATGATCTGGCAGTTTGGAAGTTCTTTCAGCTAGCTTGCATCACTCACAAAGGACTTCTTGACCTTAGGTAATTGTTATTGTTTAATCTATCCCCAAAAAGATATAGCTTTACTAGTGCAAATTCTTTGCCGATATCCTCAACTACAGACCAACTTGTGTTCCAATTTGGAATTCTTATCAAGCAATTTTCTACCCCACTCACCCCTATGGAAGTAATCGAAGAGCATTAGGATCGTTCCTAATACCCCCACTCTGATTCCGACACATAGGATGAGCTCGCGTTATCTCCTTATACAATGCCAACTTCGATCCGCCAGGATAAAAAACCGCCCTCCTCCATTGCTCCCTGATGATGTCGAGGACTACTCAGATAATTGCCTTTCCCTCAGATAATACAACGCGAAAAAATTGTTTATCATTGGCTGGATCCTCTCATCGTACATCATATGTTGAGTTTTTGTCGAGTCATTTTTCAAGGAGAACGGGGACGTTTTTGTTGGTTGGGATCGGAGCCTTTCGGGCCTTCTGAAGTCTTGAGTTTCTACAAAATATCTCGCTTCAAGTATTTAGCGGGACTTGGAAAGTGGGAATGGAAATATAAAAGTGCTACTGACGTTGTTACTACATATTGAGGAATGTGTACCACGGAAAGAAGGCAGAAAATGTAGATTGTTGATACAAAGCTCATTTTAGTCTGAAAAATCAATCACTCCAGGTAATGTAATTCTTGAAAAAATTGTAGAATGAATACGTGAAGGTGATCACGGAAATGCTTTTCACCCAGGAATTATACTAAGTGACATATAAATCCGAACACACAGTTTAAATGGTTTTATTTTAATAAAAGTTGGTGAATGTATTTTTCTTACTGTAAATAACAAGTGAAAAAATTTTCAGCCTTATCAGTTGGACATTCCGGTTTTTATACTGCTTTTTTTTAATTCACTAACGCTCTAAAAATGAATATTTCAGCCGCAGTAAAGAATCAACGTTGGCGGATTTTGGTTCTTGACATCCTTTACGATCGGTTACGATGCCTAGAGTACGGAGACCTGTACGATTTCGTCAACTTAGTGAGTTTGATGGGGGCCGTATAGTGGGACTTCGGGAAGCTGGACTTTCTTTTCGGGCAATTGCAGTTAGAGTGCAAAGAAGTGTAGACACTGTGGTTAGGTGTTGTCAGGCATGGCTTCGAGAAGGCCGTACGCAAAGAGCAAGGGGCACTGGACGCCGCCGTAGAACAACAGACCGTGAAGATCGCCGCCTAAGATTGTTAGCCTTAAGGGACCGTTTCTCCACTAACAGGTCCATTGCAAATGAATGGTTTGCAGAACACGGAAGACCTACTGGCATGCGAAGTGTTTACCGACGAATGAGAAGTTTTGGCTTGTTTTCATACCGGCCACACTGGGTCCTCCCTTTAACTCGAGAACACCGACGTAATCGCCTTGAGTGGTGCAGACAACGGTCACTCTGGGATCAGGAATGGAACAGTATTGTCTTCAGTGACGAGTCTCGATTTTGTTTAGGCATGCACGATGGTCGTGCAAGGGTTAGAAGGCGACGTGGTGAAAGGAGGAATCCACAGTTTTTTGTTGAAAGACATGTTCCTCACACTGTTGGAGTTATAGTTTGGGGTGCTATAGCTTATGGTTCCAGGTCACCTTTAATCTTCATCAGAGGTAACATGAACGCGCAGCGTTATATCCACGAAGTTCTAGAACCCCATCTTTTACCCTATCTTGACACCCTGGCAGATCCAACTTCCCAACAAGATAATGCCCGACCACATATTGCAAGAGTCACAATAGACTTCTTTCAACATAATTGTTACCATGGCCACCAAGATCTCCCGACTGATCCCCAATTGAGCACGTGTGGGATATGATGGGTAGGAGATTGCTCAATTTGCAACGTCCTCCTCAGACTCTAGAAGCACTTCGAGAGGAGTTGGTGGTTGCCTGGAATGAGATACCACAGGAGGACTTTGACCACCTGATCAGAAGCATCCCTAGGCGCGTTGGAGAATGCGTAGCACATCAGGGTGCATCCACACATTATTAAAGGTCAAAGGGCTTTAAAGCAGTGCAATCATTTTGAAATTTTTATCATTTACTTACTATGCTTCATTAAGTACTTATACAAAATTTTATTAAAATAAAACCATTTAAACTGGGTGTTCGGATTTATATGTCACTTAGTATACATATGAGGCAATCCAGCGATGTTCGAGATTGTGACACCACACAATGAGATTTGAGACCATCCAAAGTGCCTTAACGCTAAACATGCCAACACTTAATACTTACCTATTTATATCGTAGACGACCAAATGACCAGGTTTTCCTGGTTGAATGTAACTATGTAATGTGGATATAAACAAACTAACTGTAAAAGAATTAAACAAAATTCTATGTCAATCTTTGTTACAAACACAAAAAATAAGATTTTTTTTAATGCATTGCTCATCGCATTTTTTACTTATACATTGCCTCCATTGTACGTTCTCCGCAATCATACTTTATAATTAAAAAGAATGGGTGGTCTTAGTTTCCTTATAATATCGTATTACACGTGTTACGTTGAAAATAATCTGTGATAGATTTAGGCAATGATCGTTTCATATTAATTTGTTCTCTTTTGATAGTCCACGGGCTCTCGAAAATCCGCGGCCACTCCTCATTGCTAGGTAAATCAAGAGTATTGATGAATATTTGGAGAGGCCATCTGAAAGGCTTACCTAGATTTTGTAGTATATTTCCTCGCCATTTGGTCGGATATATCTACATCAAATCTAGCGTTATTTGAAACCGTCTCAGGTAAACATTTATCATTGTTGATATGGACATGCCTGCTTTTCGTCTCCTATAGCCATGACAGCGCCGTTTCCTGCTCATTAGTAACTTATCGTTGCGATATAGGTTTTAGTCTTGGAGACAGACAAAGCGGCAAGCATACAAATCGGTGTGGTCTTTTGAAAAACTCAACACATTGTGTGCGAGTAGGTGTAAATCTAACGATCGTCACCTGTCTAATGCTTCGCTGATTTTCATCGCGTACAATGATGACAAAACTCCTACTTCCTGTAGCTCAGATCCGCGGGTCTTCCTGCGCTAAGCACAGATATGTCGCACCGCAGCATCATGCTCAACAATCAAGCAGTCGGAATACTAAAGGTATATTCTTTAATTCACCGGTTGATTCCATCACTGATGGATCCGGTGAACTTATGGTTGACAGCTGATGTGATGACGTCATCAACCGGTTCCGTTGAATGGTCGTTAATAAAAAGACGCATTTTTAGCCTTCAGGTTGCCGTCATATGAGAAAACCTAACCTTTGTTTTATCGTAAATGGATACTTATTAATTTGAACACCGTATCATTTAAAATCATTATGGCAATGTACGAAACAGTTGGTATTGTTGTGGAACGTTTATTAAGCGATTCGAGTGATGATTCGGACGAAAAAGTTATCCAGCGGAGGGAATTTGCGCTCCGAGAATCAATATAAGAACTATAAATAAGAAAACCAAGAAATTTTCAGATATCGACGATCTCAAATCAATACGAGGCATCGATTTGAGATCGTCGATTCTTCCCGAATAAGAACCATCGATATGAATTTTCTAAGAGATAGATACAGGAATAAAACAGAACAAAATGAGAAAATCGACATTTTCGGACTCACGAGGTATTGATTTGAGATCGTCGATATGCATAATTCAAAACAAATTCACTTGCTTTCAGATACTCTGTTTATTTCGAATTGTGTTGAAAAAAACATTAAATTTCACGCGACTCCTATGCTGTAGAATAACTTCAATCTTTTCTTCTTCCATTTTTTTCACAAAACTGTAGTTGTCAAAAACTGATAAAATGTAGAGGTTAGAATATCGTGGATCAACCGAGCTCGAACGTCGGCGGATGCTGTTGGCACCGGTTGCGTATCCACCATCAATATAAAGACAAGTTTGATGTACAACTGGTCGTTCCAGCGAAAATTAAAGAACGCAAAATTGGTGGCACCGGTAGCTCAACCGGTGAATTAAAAAATATACCTTAACTATTCACAGAGCAAACATCAATGGTTTTTCGTACTTGGGTTGCTAGGCAACGAGATGCTTGTATCCTTCATACATATAGCACGCTTATTGCGCTACTCTCTCGTACAAATTACGTCGCCAGCCTCATTTGGATCTCGCCGTATATTTGGTTCAGAAAAGAATCGAGGATCTCCTTCTTGATGTTAGTGATAATCTCAGCTTGAGAAATACTGAAATATGTGCCAAAATAAAATTTGACACCTATTTCACGTAATACCAATTTCAACTCTTCATCTGGCGAGCATTGAAATATGAAATAAATAAATTTGGGGGTTATCCAGGTAAAGTACATGTGTCTTTTCTACAAGTGTGAAGAACTTAAAAAACATTAGCATAATTTATGCAAATTGGGGCATGTTTCTCGTAAGCAACATTACCGATACAAGATTCAAGTTTATTGTTTTGTATGAAATGCTTTAAAAGGTACCGTCTATACTATAACTATCTAAAACTGTAATGACTCATCGATGTTCACGTGAACATCACTTAACTACCAGTAGTCGGCTGTTCATAGGCGGGGTATGAATGTTTAACATGGGTGAACTAGATTTGTCACATGCTTAATAAAGAGTGGTTTGAAACATATTGTAAGTCAAAAATTTTGGAATTACCTTTATTCATCGTCGCTTCCACTTACATCTGACAGTAATAAACTGTCGCTATCGCTTTCCTCGTTGAAATTGACTATAACTGGCTCTATGATGGTGTCGATGTGGTGGTCAAGCTGCCACATTTTTGTTTCTTCCTTCATAACATGACGGATAGCATTCTGCCAAGCTTCGGGCGTTACTAGCTGTATGGAAGTCTCAAGTAAAACCTTAACGTCTGGTAATTTGAAGGTTGTGTTATGGCGCGCAATATAACCCTTCACTTGAGCCCAGATGAGCTCTATTGGGTTCAGTTCACAGTGGTAGGGCGGTAACCGCAGCACAGTGACACCACATTGACGGGCCATCTCATCAGTCACGTAACTAATGTTCGCAGGTATGTGCTGTTTAATTTTTTCATACAATTCCGCTTTCACACATGAATCGTCAAACGGGATTCCTTTTTCGCACAACCATTGCTGCATGTCACTTTTTCGAGATCCCATAGTCGGTACACGTTCGGCTCGACGACTATGGTAGGAAGCATTATCCATGACGATCACAAAGTTGGGCTCAACTCGCTGAAGCACCCCTTGAAACCAGCTCTCGAAGCAGCTGGCATTCATTTCGTCATGGTAATCACCTCCTTTCTTAGAGACGAAAATCAAGTCACACTCTTCTAAAAAGCCAATATCGCTAGCAATATGAGTTACGATCAATCTTTGACCTTTCCCTGACGGTCCACGAAGACCTGTTGACAAACCTTCAATGCTTGCTTGTCGGTTACTCACTACGTTTTTGTCTATCCAGGTTTTTTTAACTGTGTGACCTCCATTTACCCATGTCTCGTCCAAATAATAGATTTTTCTGCTTTGTCGCCTATATTTAATCATTTCGCGTAGGTATTTTCGACGCCAGGCGACTATTTCAGGTCTCTCTATCAATACTGACTTCCGATTACGCGTTTCGTAACGAAAATTAATTTCGTGCAGGGATTTCCTCATTACCTCGACGCTCATTTGGGGTATAATTTCATTTTTCTTGATCGCTGCATGTACAGCCTTGAGGGTTGGTATCTCATTCCTAAAGAAGAATGAATGTACGGTTCGCCTTAACGCCATTTTGCTATCGTCATCCAATTTAACGGTCTTTCGTCCATTCAAATTAAACTTTGGATCAGTAGTAGCTCCAGTTTTTTTCTTTTCATACACCACCCTGCGAATGGTCCACTCTGGAATGCCTGTCATACTTTCACAACGCGCGAGTGCATCTCCCTGCGACATAGTTCTGTTCAGATAATTTAACACGTTGAGCACGATTTCTTTCGCGTCCCTCATCAGTGCTTTACGAAGCCATCTACTTGTTCCCTGGCTTTCAGTACTTCCACTCGTGCCATTCGTACTCTCCATGGTTAAGTATAACTAAAACAGTAACCACAGAAACCACAACAATAACAATCACACAACAATTCTTATAAAAACACACAATATGCGATCGCTCAACGAAACACGTTCCAATGCGTTGCCGACGCCTATGAGTCTGCCGGTCAAGGCGCGTCTTTGATTTCATTGGTTCTACCGGCGGAGAACAATCAGCCATTATTTCCATCTCTGTCTGTGCAGTTGACCACCGCAAAGCCACAGAAACGGCATATGTCGTACGCTATACGGCTACACTGGAAGGAAGCCGGGATCGAGCTCTGATCACGTGTTGATCACGCGTATGAGTCATTACAGTTTTAAATAGTTGTAGTATAGTACAAAACACTTATTGCATATAGTGCGCCTTATTGATGAAAAACCACTAAAGCATTATCTGCACAGTCCTTTGGGTCCATGATTGGGCCAATGGTCAAGACCACCATAACGTACATCATAATCACCTTTTTCTTCTGGGATGGTATAGCTTCAGCTAGTGAAGGTCTTCCAGCCTTCCTCCTCACTGCTGCTATCAGGCTATTTGCAATGTTGATCTAATGATCTAAAACGTTTACAGATGCATCACTTTGTCAGCAGTCTATCGACCAAACAGTAACCAACCATTCCACACATAGATCCAAAAGAGTCGCAAATACCAGCCCCTAGAACAAAGTATAACATGTATACAGGGTATTCCTTAATGATATTCGAATATTTAGGGCTGTGAATCTACATGAAAAATTAATGTTAGTTTCCTTTATAAACTATGGCCCAAAAATGTTTCCTTACAAAAACTCGAGGTGTTGAAGCTTTAAGAAAAAAACGGAAATTAATTAATATTTTCAGAACCGCTTCAGATATTTCACGGATATTTAGTACATAGTGAAAGTTAAAAAAGTTGCATATTTTTTAAGAACAAAAATGGTACGCCAATGGTTTTTTGCCAAATAAAAATTATTTTCAAATTCCCCTTTCAATTTAAAACAAATAATGCCTCCTGCGTTGGTTTCCTTTGATGCACCATTTTGAGTAATAAAATAAAAACCGTTATATTTTCTAACTTGCAAAATTACTATTAATTTCATTGGAAAAATTAAACACATTAGGGCTAATGAACAACAACAACTGACCACATAAACATAACATTAATACCAACAAAATGATTACAAAAATTGTTGAAAATGGCCCCCTTCACTAAGTATGCATGCTTCCGCCCTCCTTCTCATGGAATTGCGCACTCGTTAAAATATCCGTTTTTTATCCTCACACACTCATATCATAAGCTGCAACTATTCTTTCTCCTAATTCCTCCGCAGTGATAATGGGACTTGTGGTCTCGAGTGTCTTAAGTTAGCCTCACAAAAAGAAATCTAAACTGTTGAGGTGTGGGGACCTTGGTGGCCATTCTTGGGGCCCACCGCGGCCAATCCAACGATTTGGATAAACAGTTTGTAAATAATTACGAACCGCTGCACTGAAATGCGCTGGTGCACCATCGTGCATGTACCACATATCGTTTCTTATTACTAACGGAAGATCATCAAGCAGCAAAGGCAACTGTTGTTGAAGAAAATTAAGTTACCTGTAAGTCTGTCCGTCAAGTCGTCCCGGCCAGAAGAATCGGCCAATAAAGTAGGGCAATAATTCCTGCCCATACGTTAACCGAAAATTGGTGTTGGAAATGGGTTTCGGTTACGGCATACGGATTTTTTTCTGCCCACAAATGATTATTGTGGAAATTCTGAATGTCATTTCGAGAAAAATTAGCTTCGTCCGTGAACAGAATCATTGACTCAAATTGCTGATTTTGTGTAGTTTTTTGAAGATACCTCTGACAAAAGGTCACACGCCTTAGAGAATCAATGGGAAGTAATGCCTGTATTCTTAAAATATGGTTAGGATATAACAAAAAATCCAACAAAATTCTCCAAATAATTTGATGGCAATTATCTAAGTGTCTAGCGATCTTCCTCGTACTCATTTCAGGATGCTCTTCGGCTTCGTGCAGCACTGCTTCCTCAATTTCAGGTGTTTTCACACTTTGAGGTCTACCTTCAGATGTTGCTTTGCGGACAGATCCAGTTTCGACAAGACGACGATGAGTATTAGATAAGGTTCGACTTTCTGGCAAAGCACGATCGAGATATCTCTGGTGATAAATCCGTCTGGGTTGCACACCATTACCGTCGGCAAGGCCGTATACGTAATGCATTTCCGCCATTTCTGCATTTGAATAATTCACCATTATTAACAGGATTAAAAAACTAAATAGTGAAAAAGATGTCACAGCAAACAGATTTGAATAACAGAGACTTGTCAGATGTCAAAAGCCAGTGACATATTCCAGAGCAACTAGATATTTATTGCTAAATTGTATACTTCAATTATTGCATTAATTTTCTCACACCCTTAAATATTCGCATATCATTAAGGAACACCCTGTATAATCATTTATGCAGAAAATAATACTTTATAAAAATTTAAATACCTTGGAAAGCTGTTATGAAGCATTAACACCAATTACAACCAGAAAAGAGCAGAAAAATGGGATTTCTTTCGCTAGAAACATATGGTGCTTGGATTAAGGGTTTTAATGCGGTTTTGGTGAGGAGTTGAACTACTTCTTTTTGAGAAGTAACAAGATGGTAAGTTGAAAAAAGCATGCGGGGTCAATGAACCAAATTTCGAAGCTCCTCCAAAGCTTCCAAGGCATTTTTTTACTAACCAATGCTTTTTATCTATGTTCGCCAAACACGAATTGCCAAGAGATACGCTACGGGGAGAGAGATGGCATTTTTGCGTATACACGTTCAAGCCTTGCATCTGCCTGGAGGCTCAACCCCTCATATGTTTATTGCGCCTATAAAATGAGATCTTTGCCACGTTCAGAATGAAAGTAAATTTTATTTTATGCGTGGTAGAGCGTTATATGGAGCAATGGAGGGTATTGCTTGGATCAACTCAGCTTCTGTCGTAGCTGATAACGGAATTGAATAAGAAAAAATGGAAATGAGGTTGTTCTTGTTACAAGACTGGATGATTTTATACTGTCAGGGGGTATCTGGATGTTGGTGGTGAATAAGCCATCGTTGCTGGGGTCGGAATGTATAATCCACACAACGTATCTACGGCTTACACATATTTTAAGGAATTGTATGTGATGAGGGTGGTAACAATCGTGTCAAATCAGATGAAAGCTTGATAGGAATGCAACCTGCATATGGAATTCCATAATTCCCCTTTTCGAACTACTATCTCCCGATGAGTATTAAGTAAGGGCTAAAGAGGGAGACAATACAAGCGACTGCTGAGGAGACCCTCATGTTAGAATGCAGCAGAAGCTCTGTAGTATAAAAAAAGAACTACGAATAGTATCAAATTTTATGCTGATCACTGATATAATTGGAGGAACATAAAGAAAATGCACAGAAACGGAGGAAAGAACGTTATATTACAGAGCCCTGCTCTAAGTAACTGAAGGGCTTTGGACCATTTGGACCTTGAAAAGTACTTAAAGTTGATGTTTGTAGCTGGAAATGCGCATTAACCCTCTTGGCTGGCAGTCAAGTGTTTATATAAGGCAACTGAACCCCGAGCACTAGATGGAAACAGTCATCTCCTCCCACACTACTTAGTTTTTCATAAACCACAATTGTTTTCAAAGAACTGGCAGCACTGCCACTTACAAATAGTTCGCCTTGACTTGATACTTGTTCGGATCATATACTGAAAATGCTTTGCTTTCCGTTGCCTCTTCAAGACCTATACAGTATTAATGACTAACGATTCCTAACAACCACAGAGACAGAAAACTAACAGACATAATTGTAGTGATGTTCGATTTTGCTTCCGCTAGGTGGCATTTGTGTGGTTGGGGTCGAAGCTACCAAATGTAGATGAAAAGGAAAGCGTTACAGAAAAAAGACAGACATGGTTTCTGGTGGTATGTTTCACGTTTTGACGTGCATTGCGTAAGCAGCTGGTCAGTAATTGCCATATTCATCACCTCAGATATATGCTGTCTGCTTCTAGATTTCCATATTTCCCCCACATTCATATGAGCCCTAACCCCTTGCTACCATAAAAAGGTACGTTACATATAAGATTGTTATTGGTGCTTTCCAAAAGAGTATTTCAATATTCCTGAACGACCTAGAGAATAAATACCTATCTCGTCCTCTTATTTGCTGTCGGTGGAGAGTGTCCTCGACGGAGCAATTAAAGGCGTCCTTGCGAGGCGCCACACAAGAAATCCACAGCGCATTAATCAAGTAATCGTGATTAATGACGTATTAAGTAGTGGCTAGGAGGTAATGCTTAAAGGAGCATGGGCGGTGGCAAGAAGGATGAATCTAAAAGGCAACCTTTGGCACTCGGCTTTGGCCTTAGAGACTAACACTAAAACCAACAATACAACAGGCATTGAAACTTACGTGCAGTAGCAGGAAACCACAGTTTCCCGGTGTCTCTGAATGGCAGTGTCCGCTTCTGAGAAGCGGCACACTTATTACGTAACCGCAAAATTCTAGGGACAGCGATCTGGTCGCCGTAATTGTCACTTTGGAACCAGCCTCTTAGCAATTAGTCTCGCAATTGTGGAATAAATGTCCTCTTATGCATAGTTCCATCCTACGGCCTCTCAAAGAAGCTTTGCAATCGTGTGTCTTACCTTTTCTCTGGCCGCAAGATATCCATCGTAATTGACGGATTCTCCTCTTCATCCCACCACGTCAATGCGGGTGTTCCCCAGGGATAGGTCTTGGGTCCGAGACTATTATGCTTACAAGTCAATGACCTCCTTCCCTGTACGATCAACCCAATTCACATCTTTGCTGAGGATAGCACTATATATGCAGGAATTCGGAGCGACAATCCGATCTCTGCCGCTAAGCTGGAAAAAAGAAGACTAGGGACGACTTCCTGTCTGACGAGAGACCTAAAGGTTATCATTGCTTGTGGACGCCACAATTTTGTACAGTTTAATGCTTCCAAAACACAGGGCTGTACCTTGACGAAGAAAAGGTAAAGGTCTAATCATTTGGAAACGTATAATGGAAAGCAATTAAGCGAATACACTACAAAGCCCTACGTTCGCTGGTAAGAAGCTAGAGTTTCCCGGATCTTCGAATGTCAGCATCTAAGAAGCCGAACAAGGTCCACAACATACGCGCCTCACGGTACACATCGTGCTACCAGGTTTGACGTTGGGACGACACCTCATTTAAGACAAATTGTATTAGTTCCATAAGCTCCAAAAGTACAAGTGATGAAAATAGAAAAAAAGTCTTAATTTGAACTTACCTTTAGTCATCATGGGGACATTCAGAGTGCCAGACCAATCAATGTCCATTACTTGAAAAGAGACGACTAGTGGAGCGTGCATCGAGCTATCATGCATCGGGAACATGCCACTATATCCACATGTTACTCCTAAAATATCTAAATTGTACAGGGTCTTACTTCTGGCTGGTTTTCAAAGTCTGTGGTTCAAAGTTAGAATCAATAAATATTCAGACTCAACTTCTTGACTGCTTGAGTATGTCGCTACTGTAAGATGACAAAAGTTGCTAGTTCATATCTACTTCCTATTCGATGCGCTCATGGCAGAGGCCTAGCCACCTTAGATGCGGGGATATCAAGCAGGGTGGGTGTCGCCTGGTGACAGTCCGTATTTAATCAAGTAACCGCCGATGATCGCATCAGTCACTGTCCAACAGCACCACCGTTCGGGAACTTAGGATGGCCATACAGTGTTGCCAACATCAGATAAGTTTCCAAACACAAAATACTCAGGACTTACCGACTTCTAACTCTTACATCTGACCGAAGGTAGGTTCCTCTATGACCATACGTATTTTTGCATCTCTTGCCAACTGTCCTACTATTAGGTATAGTGCGCCAGCAACCGGTTGATTTTTTATCGTGGACATTTTGGTGGGGAGCAAAACCATAGCAACTAGGCCACCTTTAAAATTTTTATTCGACTACATGGTATCAACACTATACTACTCCACAAGCCATCTACAGGTAACTGGTTATTGGATCAACCAGCTCCAGTAATTCGGTGTGCCCACCGTGCGTAGTATACATAACACAACATCAATAACTATAAGGTATCTACCGAGGCGAAAACTCGAACCCGCGAGCCTTCGGGTTGACAGATAACTGCTTGGATACTCAGCACCATCAAGAGCAATTTAAAGTAACATTTTAAACTGTCGTACCTTATAATTAAAGACCAGATTTATATGTATTTACATGTTTTTACATATAACATAATATTTTATGTTCTTTTCGGATAAAAACATATTACATAATATTTTAGGTTTTTTCTACATATAATCCATATTACGTACAAAGACATACGCTTTAAAAAACGTAAAATGGCATTTTGTTTTTTTTTAGTCAGAATAAACACATTTATTATTGCTCATTGTTGTGTAAATCTGACAACGGTGCACAAATTATAAAGACTATAAAGCATATCGGTGATTCCCAAAAGCATATCGGTGATTCCCCGATTAATAACTTGGCGCCGTGCCTTGCACCTGTCGCAATCTTTATTTAGAAAACTTGAGTTGTAAATAAACACGTAATATTCTTCGCTGCCGTTTAATATTTAAAAAGATCACCATGCCGAAAGTATCAAACTCTAAAGCTGATTTACTTAAGAAATGGACAAAGAATGCTAAACATTTATCCACTGATGGAACAGTTGTATACTGTAACGCCTGTTCAAAGCAAGTGAGTATATGTATTAATATAATAATTAATTAATCTTTCCTTATCTACGGAGCTGTTATTGTAAATATTAATTCTTTCAAGGTTTCTTTAAACTTTTTTTTTAAGAGCTTGCTTGAGTTTAGGTATCCTCAAACCAGAAATTTCAGATCGATCAACACCTTGCTACAGCCATTCACAAGGAAATGGAGAAACGATTTAACGGGAATGTGCAACAAACGTTTGTTTCAACTGCATTATATGGCAGCTCCCAACAAAACCAGGATTCTAAAAATGAAATTTATTTTGATTTATGCAACTCCGTGGCACAATCAAACATACCATTGAATAAATTAGAACAACCGGCGTTCCGTAAATTTTTAGAAAAATATTGTAACCGCCATATCCCAAATGAATCCACATTGCGCAATAACTATTTGAAGAAATGTTACCAGGTACGTTTAGAAAAGGGAAAAGTTATGCAACACAAATATTTATATTCAAGTTGATGACACAACAGATGCATGTGGTCGTTATGTTGCCGATATGCTTGTTGGTATTTTAAACAAGTCTACCCCTCCAGTGTCTTATTTAATTAATTCTGCCGCCTTAGAAAAAACCAATTACTCGACCGTTGCATCTTTTATTAATGATGGTTTAACCCTACTATATGCACCAAATCCGGTTAAGTCAGAAAACGTAAAAGCGATGCTTTCTGATGCGGCCGCTTTTATGATCAAGGCTGGAAAAGCTTTATTGGTATTTTACCCGGAATTAATACATTTCACCTGTATGGCTCATGCATTGAATAGATTAGCCGAATTAGTACGTGCAGAATATCCTTCTGTTAATAATTTAATTAATAACGGTAAAAAGGTCTTTTTAAAAGCTCCCTTAAGGGTAGAATTTTACAAAGAAATGGCCCCTGGGCTGTCCTTACCACCTGAGCCTGTTATTACAAGATGGGGTACATGGCTCAATGCTGCCTTGTTTTATGCAGATAATTTCGTGAAAATCAAAGACATTTTTCTTTCGCTTGACGCTGATTCTATAGCACTTAGATCGTGTAAGGAATCGATACTAGGGGGTCACTTAGTCTTTATTAAAGCTCATTTTTTCATGTTAGCAAAAGCAATAATGGAGCTGGAAACTACCCAGTTGTCATTAAACGACTCTTTCAGAATCATAGAAAAGGTGATTGAAGAAATAAGCCTTATTCCTGGAGAAATTGGAAACAAAATTAGGGTTAAACGGGAAAGTGTTTTATCTCGCAATCCTGGATACCAACAAATAAAAAATGTTTGTTACATTTTGAGAGGACAGAACCAAAGTGATCCAGATATTAAAATGAAGCCTTCAGACATAGCTTCCTTGAAATTTGCGCCGATCACATCATGTGATGTGGAGCGTTCATTTTCGGCTTTTAAAAATGTATTAACCAACAAACGCCATAATTTAAGCATGGATAGTATCAACGAGTTATTAGTTTTATACTGCAACCCTATCGTTTAACTTTTTGTGTGTGCAAGTTTGGATTAGTACTTCATTACAGAAAAACGTATTTTTTTTGTTGACTTTTAGTTTAATATTATTTCATATGATATTATATTTTTTATTATATTAAACATAATATATTAATATATAAGCGTTTATTTTTTTGTGTTCGCAGATTGATGTTTCAGTTTTTCCACATATAAAATCCATATTTCGTCTATTTTTTACAGCATAAAAAACATATTTTGCAGTTTTATACCACATAAAAATCCGGACCTTACTTAAAATACAATACTTGCAGTGCCCCTCATCGAGCAGGTACTAATTGGTACAGTTTTATTGCTCGTACTGTCAAAATTCGACTGGTTATTATTAGGCTTTCCCAAATACAAAAGGAGGATATGGGAAGCCATATTGACTACGGTTGAGATTACATTCTATGTTGTGTCCGCTGCTGCTCTTTAAGAGCAGTTCAGCTGACTGGTAAGTATGTCTTTCATCTTTCCCTTTTCTAGTTATCATATGAATGAATCCGTATCACAGTAAAGTAATAGCAAATCGAAAATTTGGCAACGCAGCAGAAAAGACGTTAATCCTTATCAGGCGCTCGCTTCATTGGACAGGTCATCTAGGTCGGACTGTGCACCAGATTAAACCTTTTTCTATAAATCAGTCTGTAAATGCGACGAAGTGTTTTCGAGTGAGAAAGGAATTATAGAGGGTCGCAGGTCCAAACCTTTATATCCATGCAATCAGCAGTATATTTCCGAATTTGATTTACACCCAAGCTGAATATATCATAATCTTATACCATAGTCTTTGACGGGTTCACAAGCTCATTCTCACAGTAAAGCCAATGTTTACAAGAACGTAACAAGTTCTCAACGAGTCACGACCTATTTTTATTAGGCTTATATCGAGTATACTCTTATTACCAAAAAATATACATATTCTGGCACAGTGTTTCATACTGTAATGAAATTCAGTACATGCATGTAGCATGCAGACTTTTGTTATTAATCTATTCCGTATATACAGGATTATTATGCAGAGACAAAGATCATTTTGGAAAGGGTATGAAATAACTGAGAACTTTTTTACACCTTTCTATCTGATTTTGAATAATCAGATGTGACGTAGCATCTCTGACTAGAACCCTAACGTGTGACCCTGACCAAAGGTCCTGGGTTTGATCTGGCCAACAACGGCGAGCTGATGAGTGAGCGCATTAAATATGGAACGATTAAATGAATAAATGATGGTGGAGGTCGTGTATGTACATTGTAGGCGTGTAGCGTACAGATTATTCAAAACATATGAGCGAGTGGACATGCTGGTAGTAGTAACTAATACTTGACTTTGAAGGTTTCTAATATTTTGCCAAGATCCAGGAAAGCAGTTTTAGAGAAGAAAGACTTGTGTTTTCGGCATCCGTGCTTTATTTATTTATTTAGCGTATGCTGCACATAGTGCTTGTAGGCACAAATAGCAATATGTGGCAGGTATATCACACAATTAAAATTTACGGATATGGTAACCATATATAGATGTTGACATTTATTATACAGCCAATCAGCTCAGGAGTCAAGTGAAGGGAGTCATCCGATTTTCTATCATATACCCTCAAGATACGCTTAGTTGTAATGTGCTGTGTGATTGAGACTTATCCATTTATATCCGGTCGAAATCAGGTGATCTTTCTAATACACACGGCATTGAGTGTTAGGGTCCGTAAGATTTCTGTAGCAATTCCTGCTGCTGGGGTACGTGCTTATGACCAGAGAAACAGGTTCTATCGCCAATAAACTCTATTGGATGGACAGTAATGAAAATAAGTAATACTTGCTTAGAAACAAACAACTAGAAGTGTACTATAACCTCGAAGAGACAAGAGATTTATCAAATATCAAAAATGGTGCCTATTTCCACTTATCATTTACTAATTTGCCGTATGACGGGAAGCGCGCTTACTCTAGAAAGAAAACAAAATACTCATGCCGCGGCATTTCTTTAACAAAGTAGCAAAATGAGAAATTGTTGAGGTTAACAATCGGGAAACACGTCTGTGTTATCCGGGCTCAAATTAGTTATGATTGGTTTTTGCTGTCCTTTGTTCCTAAAGAACTATTACATAATGCCTGGAAACGGCCATGTGATATATTCAGCTGTCCAGTATGATTGTACGTACGACCGAATTCACACCAACTCAACCATATTCGGTTGCACCAACAATATTTTGTCTAATAAAGCAGTTTATGTGGTGGCAATATTTCCACCATTAAAATTTCCCACAGCTCATTTTTGCGCGTGTTGAAAATATGCTGAGCTTGCCAACTTTCCCGTTCGATAATACGGCAAAACATACTGACGTATCCCTATTTTATATATGCATACTTTGCAGGTTTCCAAATAAATGTTTGATTAAAAATGTGGCTCTGCAGTCGGTTGAAAGTATTCCTATTAGACGATTTGTTAAAATCTACGATACCGGCGCCATCATATACGTAGTCGTGCCATAAGTTCTGTCCCATGATAATCTCATGATAAAAATGAAACAAGATAAGATATATTTATATGAAAGATATTATTTATTCGACAACATTTTTAGAATTCATAATCAAACAGTTTTATTCAAAATGTCCCCCCTTGGCCTTCACACACTGCTTCAATCTCGCGGGCCACTCATCTATCACTGCACGCACAGCTTCCAAAGGAATAGCTGCCGCTGATCGGATCAAATCCGCTTTCAGGGACTCGATATTACGGTGGGCTTTGGAGCAGGCCAACTGCTCTAGCAGGTCCCACAACTTGTAGTCTAAAGGATTGAGGTCCGGACTCCCTGAGGGCCAATCTTCCGCAGCAATGAACTCTGGCACATTGCTTTCCAGCCAGCGCTGCGTACTCTTAGCCTTGTGAGCGGGGGCGGAATCCTGCTGGTAGACCCAGTGTTGGTTGGCAAACAATGTACCACTTAAAGGCTTGACGATAGGATCCAGTATGTCGCTCTGATAGTTTGCCGCTTTTGTTTTCACGCCCTGTTTACAGAAATGGAGCTGAGTGACCCCTTCGTAGGACACCCCCCACCAAACCATGACTGACGCAGGGTGGTGGCCTCTCTCAACTCTCGGAATGATCTCCGAAGCTTCCTGTGAACTCCTTGCATACACTTTGTCATTTTGTCGGTTGAATTTTTCTTCTATGGTGAAGATTTTCTCATCCGTGAACAAAATCTTTCGGAATCCCCCAGCTGCGTACCTCTCCAAGAGCTTCTTGGATCTTGTCGCCCTGATGTGTCGCAAGGTGGCCGTAAGTCGCTTTCCCGTACGTCTCCGGTAACCCCCGAGCCCTAGGTCTTGTTTAATGATGCGCGACATCGTCCGGACAGGAATCTTCATTTCCCTGGATAGGATCTTCTGCTTCCGGAGTGGATTCCTTTGAATCCTGGCTTTTACGGCTTTGATGGCTGCTGGAGTCCTTACTTGACGAGGTCTTCCGCTTCTTGGCCTGTCATCAACAGAGGACGTCTCATTGTACCGCTGAATGGTCCTAGACACAAATTTACGCGATATTTAAAGGCCGCGTAAGAGTTCAAAAATCTGACTAGCACTGTGATTACACTTATGTAAAGCTATCACTGCAATACGGTTCTCTGCCTTGCCCCACTCCATCGTTATGCTTCGAGAGATCAATACAAACTGAGGTATATGTAATTACCCGAAAAGCGCTTAATCAACTGACACCACAATGTAAACAATCGGACAAGTATTAACAGGTCTACACTTGTTTGAAAACGAGGGACAGAACTTATGGCATGACTATGTACAATGTGTTGCTGAATGTTACAAGGGAAATTGAAGGGCAGATTAGCATATTGGAGTTTGGAAAAAGAGCATATTTTAATAATAAATATAATGATAGCTCATCTTATAGTTGTCAAAGATAGATTGAGATGAATTTTGGTAGAGGAAAATGTGTTACGAATACAAAAGTGATAATTTAGAAGCAATCATATTCTAAGTTCACTCGTTCTGTCTAAAGAAGACGGAATTCAATTATAAAAATAAAATGCACTGCGGCTGAGCACAATCCTGCAATGCGAAAACCATTCAATCTTCACAATTTTGTTCTCATTATAGTCTGTATCGTATAATGACACGTACAGGGTGTTGATAAAGTTTGCAGTCAAACTTGAACCATCGAATCCTTGGTCAATTTGAAGACTAAGGCCCGTATCGTCAGTCGTCCCTACAATTGTAGGGCGCGTTTATGGCCTCCTTGATTGTCATACTCCTTTCTCTCCTTCAAAAATTTCTAGATTACACTAGTCTCGTGTCAGCTTTAGCGCTCTCCTATTGTGAAGATATGTTTTCTTTTTAAATTGTAGGAAATTTCAAGCTGATAAAACATGTTATAACTCAAAAGCAAGCACAATTTGATGCAAATAGATGTTTGTGACATAACCTCAAAATAGAGTTCTGACACGGAGAAGTAGAAAACTATGACAATCAAGGAGGCCATAAATGCGCCCTACAATTGTAGGGACGGCTGACGATACGGGCCTAAATGTTCATAAGAACATGGGTCCGTTACGGCTTTCTCTTCGAGTTAGAACACTATCATTAAAGAAATACGAATAATGTTCCAAATATTTCTATGAATAATGAAACGTATTTATTGAACAGTTGATATAACCTATGATAAATTTTGCATATTTTACAAGTTGTTGAGGCTCAATATGAACGTAGATGAAAATAGTATTATCCTGTATTTTTTGAAAAAAATATTTAGGGGATCAATTGTTTTGAATAGTAACATTCGAATAGAACGACAACAATTGAAAATATCGATAGTTTTTTTTACAATAAATGTTCAAGGTGGCTACGAATTATTTGAGAAAATAAATTAATTCAATTGTTTTCAGGTATCTCATAGGCACAGTGCTTAAATATTAAAAGTATCGCGATCAAACCAAATCAATGTCATGCTACTTTTTAAAAAAATACTGCATAAAATTACGTACATGGAGGATCTGAAAATAACTGTAAATTATGTGATATTCACCATACGGCATACTGTATTAAAATAAAATTAATACTTTCCACTCTTTTATAATTTTTAAGATCAATATCACCATTTCTTTTAGTGCTAATATGTTCTAGCTCTAGCACTATTTACGCACGTATTCTAATTACAGTGTTCTGCTGGGCACTTAAGTGTTTGAGTCGTAAAATTATTGCTAAGCGCTTTGTAGGAGTTGCACTACTTCCGTAAGATATTTTACGGTGTGCGGATATTGAATCATAACATCAAAAAGGTTCTTAAATCGGACCTCTATTCTAAGTTTTACGTCGAAACTATACAGCTATATCAGTATGCATTTAGTGCTGATAATTAGATAATTAGAGCTGATAATTAACCAGCAAGCAATTGTTTCGTTCCCGTACGAATACATTTCTCTTGACATTGTCCGACAATGACACCAGCATTGTAAGAGTCACTTGAGTACGGAAGTTCACCAGAGCCTGCCAGCGAAAAACGTTATAATTTCTGTATTAAAGGTTTTCTTCAAGACTCAAGAAGAGGACTAGTAGTCAGGCTAGATAAAAAAGGTGGCAAAAAGTTGAGCAGATATCTGAAAGCCTTAAAATGCAAGGGAGGCTTTTTATAAGCAATGGGAAAAGCCCAAAATTCAGGGTTTTGCTTGCATAATTTTCAAATTAAGTTTCATAAATAATCTGCGATGTGTAAACACGGCTTTTTGGCAATATTGAATGAATGTTTATAACAATTGCAGTAACAATATTATAAATGGCTAAACATTTAGAAGAATGGGGACATCATTGGTGTTAATATGTGAGCTAAATTCCAGCCGGATTGGTTTAATAGTTTATGTGAAAAGCTAATTGTTTATCCCAGAGACGAATTATTTAAACAACTGTTCTTGCCCAAGATATGATCTTAGCACATTTAATAAAAGTCAAATGGAGTTTTGAAGGTTTCAACTTCAAGAATTTAGGCAAAAAATAATTATTTATTTCAAAATGATGTTAAAAATAGCAATTTTTATAAACATTTATAGAAACCCCGTAATTTTGCAATATAATTCATTTTAACAAGTTGATGTAGATAGGTGGTCAAAAATGCAGATTTAAGGAAAAAACTTCTACGAGCAATAAGATCCAAGATAAAATTTATCTTTAAAAACTCATATCTCCCTTGTTTATAATCAGTAGGACTGGAAATTTTCACATGTTCTAACCAAGGATCCTGGTATAATGATCCAGTATATAATTTTGCTATTAGTTGAAAGATCTTTAAGAAACAGTCATTTAAAGTGAAGGTACTCGAGTATTTCCAGGTGAGGTGGTGGTAATCAGCTCTAGCTCGATTTATTTTTTGACATTGAGTCTTTGAACAAATGAGTTATGCAAATATTGAAGAAGCAGAAGAGCGTCCAATTAAAAGATTTAGAGTGGAGGGTCAAGATTAATTAAATGATAAAATATTATTACAAAAATCCTTATATAATATTATTATAAGACAAAGAATGCAAATAAAATAAATATAAACGTAAGACAAACGTGAATTAATATTTTTTACAATATACTAGGGTGTATTTTGTTGAGAGTATACCAATTAATTCAATTATGAATTGTTTAAACCATGTTATTGTAAAATATAAATTATTTTTTGGAGTGAGAGTAAAAGTAAATGACTTATTGTCATTTTTTATTATATCATAGTAATTTGATTTTGAAGAATACAACGTGTTATGTTTTCCGGGATTTCCCAACTTTCCAGGAAAATGGTAATGTGCCAGATGTCACTATTCCGAAGAGTTATCCAAAATTAGGAAAAAGGAAGGTTAGACGTTGCCTAGAAGCCGAGGTAATGCGAAATTCTACAGCGCGCTCCACATGGGTATCATGTAAAATACCTATACAATGTCAAAAAGAAACCTATAAGATGTCATCTTGCAAACTAGGTAGTTTTTAGGGCGCAGACAGTAGTTCCACGTTTGCTCACTAGGATCGTTGTGAACGTCCATCTAAGGAGGAGTCACTCAACTAAACTATACGCATTATTGGTTGCATATGTTTTGTGAAACCAAATGTTCCTTGCCTGTAGTTTTTATCTCAGAATAATAGCAAGATCGCATGATTATGTGTATTGGTCTGCATGTGTATAAAATCAGTGATATTTGCTGTGTGAGAAAATCATTACAAATATGTTGCGAATGAAGTATATCTATTGGTTGTGTCCGAAGGGTTACTTTTATGTTGTGCTTTCAAAGTTATAAATTACGAAAAACAGGGGAGAATTACGGGAAATCATCACCGCGCCCGCGTTGTGTGTAGTTACTGTTGTGAATATAATTACTTCTCTCATTTTTGAAATTCAGCAAATTTGTATATGTAATTTCCAGAATGGATAAGAAAAAGTGGATGCGCAACTAATTTCTAGCCTTGAATCTCAAGTGTATTTGAGACAAGAACCCAATGTAATTATCATCAGCACATACAACTTACAGCTTAGTCCTCCAGTAATGCCACCTCAAATGCAGATTTTACATCACATCAGAGCCAAAGGTTGATAACAAGCCTCACGACGTTTAGGAAACACGTACAACAAATACTCTTTTTCAAAAAGTAAATCGAGATAGAGCTGATTCCCCCACCACCTCGCCCGGAAATCCTTACGCGAGTACCTTCACTTTAAGTGGCTATTTCTTAAAGACCTTTGAACTAATAGTAAATTATAAATTGGATCATAGAAAGTGAGATCCTTGATTAACATGAAAATTTCGAGTCTTAATGTTTATAAACAAAGGAGATATGAATTTAAAAAAGGAATTTTTATTTTGGTCATATGTCTTTTTTTGAAAAATATGCATTTTTTAACCAACAATTTGTTGAAATAAGCTATATTCAAGAATGACGAAGTTATTGCAGGTCATAACAACTAAAAAATGGCTATTTCTTTACGATCATTTTTAACAACAATTTTGGAATAAATAATTATTTTCATTCTTCAAAAATCCGTTTCACGTTTGTAAAATGTTCAAGGACCATATCTTGGGCAACAACGTTTAAATAATTCGTCTCTGGCATAAGCAATTAGATTTTTACATAAACTGTTTAGCTAATTCGGCTGAAATTTGGCACACCTATTAACACTTACAATTGTAATTGCAATAGTTTTAAAAATGTACTCAATATTGCTAAAAAGCCTCGTATTTAGCTTAATTGTTTAGCGATTTTAATTCTTAAAAAATAAAATTGAAGGTTCTTTTGTCACCGATTATTATTAAAGTTTAATTTGAAAATTATACAAGCAAAACACTGAATTTTGAGCTTTTCCCACTGTTGATGAAGAACAACGCATATCTGGCTGTATCTTTTTATGTATTTTTTATTTATCATTTGAAACTTTGAGATATCTGCACGAAATACCTATTTTTTCCCCTCTGGCACTGCGTACAGGCGATTCAATCGCCTGAACGCTGTCTATTCGGGACTAGCAAAGCTGTACTGATGAGTAGACGAAACATCGATTTGTACTACAAGACCATGTGCATAGTGGATAGCACAAGCTGAGGTTAGTCAAAACGTTCATGCTAGCTTGTATGGTTTCTAGTCAGAATATAATCAAATTGTCCATTGTTTAGTCTTACACCTCAAACGGCAGTGAGTGTTCCTGATGAAACATTATGGCGAGTGACGTCAAAAATGCGCGAGTGCATTATAAATTTAATTATGTTGCACAAAAGGCGTAGCCGAAAACGTCCATTCAAAGCCACAATGCAGCAAATAAACATCATATAATATCATAGGCATGAATGGTCTCGAATGCGACGCCCTATTCAGAATTACTCATTAATATTTTACAGAAGCTGCTCGCTGCACCCGCGGTTCAAATCCCGACGAAAAGTTCACCGACGGCTGATATGGATTTGTTTACCAACTATGTTTGTACATTTAAAACACGTCACAGCGACTTTAAAGTAGGAAAAAATGGGAAGATTTTTTTCGCATCATGCCTTTCAACTTTAAAGGTTATGGATTTTCACTGTCGTGACAAAATTCAGTGCGCTGAAACAATTTGAGACTATACTTCAAAATTCAAGCCCTATTTGAAAAAGTAGACTGTACCAGTTTTGGTCAATATTTCAGATAAACACGAACTTTTGCGTTTTATCGCCAAGTATCAATTTAAACGGTTAAGGTCCTCAATGCAGATTTGCATTTTCATCTGCAGCTGCTCCAAGCGAATAAAACCTCCAATACTAGGGTAACTTAGGTCGCTGATTCCAAACACATACCATATTTGAAAATTTTTAAAGGGTAAGAAAGCCCTACTTGGAGAAGGAGAATGGGCTTTTTCAAGCCCTTAGATTAACAGATCCAACCGAAAAACTTGACAGCCGAGGTCATTTTTAACAAGCTTATTAAGGATATCTAATAAAGCTATATACATGAATTGGAGGCGACTATACTCTCCTTGCTTGTAAAGTATCTACTCTTGAATATGATTCATAACTAAGTAGAAGTCTGGTGTGCACAATATATTGATTCAGTTGCCTAAAAATTTCAGGTAGAGTAGCAAATGTTTTACTAGAATCAGGTTCATACTTCATAGTGTACTGTTATTTTTGTTCTTAGAAATTCGACCATTATACAGGGTGTTTGGTGCATCGTTTGCCAAATTGAAATGGCGGAGAGGGGAGGTCTTTTTCTATCACCCCAGGTCCCTCAAACAGTTTTTAGCCCAACGGATTAACTAAGTAGATTTTTTAATTTTTCTTAGTAAAAACTCCAAAGTGTAATACACAAAGTGAAATAAAAAAAATAAAGAGTATCTCCACTTAATGACTAATTTATCTTAATGCGTGATGTTGTACCAATCTTACAAAATCAACATTTCTTGCCAGCAGCATGTAGTTTTTTATTTATAAACTCACAAAGGGTTACAAAAAAGAACAAAAAATGTACGTCTCAATTTTGAATTTCTGTAAAAAAATACTAAAAGCGTTCACGTTCTTAGAATTCTTTTAAAAAACTACTCTAGTTTATCCCGACTCTAACGGTATGCCACAAGTCACAAGAAAGTTTCACTAACTTATTGAATTTGCAAATTTTGTGTACAGGGGAAGGAAAATAAAAAAACGTGTAAAATCAAATTTCAATCACGTAGGCGAATTTCTTGCCGGATCGTACCAAACGCCTATTCTATTCTTCGGATCAACTCCTCCCTTGTTCCAACTTCTATCGGGTAGACGAGTGTTTTTGCACGTCCCCAGATGTAAAAATCCAATGGAGTTAGGTCCGGGGAGCGTGCAGGCCATGGAATAGGCCCATCTCGTCCAATCCACGCATTCTGAAACACATGATTTAGATGTTTCCGCACAATTAGCCTCCAGTGTGCAAGACAGCCATCATGTTGGAACACAATTCGTCTGTCGCCATTGAAAATTGGCACCTCATTCACCAATTCGGGCAACTTATTTTACAGAAAATATAGATAATTATCTCCGATAAGACGATCTGGCAAATAATGTGGCCCAATCACATGATTGCCATTTACTCCTGCCGAAACATTCACACTGAATCTTCTCTGAAAAGAGCTGGGCCTCTTCACTCTTGGGTTTTTTATCTTTTGAAGCCCAATGGTGCGGATTGTGCATATTTAGTATCCATTACTCGATGAATTTGGACTCATCCGTCCCCAGAATACTTATCAAAAAGTCCGGATCGTCCACGTCTGTGTGCAGCAAGAAACGACAGAACCGGACTCGATTGTCAAAGTCATAGTTTTCAAGACCTGGAATCAAAAAAATACGGGTAAGCTTAGTTTGCCGCCGCTACATGCTAAATAAAAGCGATAAGAAGTTTCCATTGCAGACAGTTGTAAGTGTGATAAAAAAATTACGTACCTTGTACAGAAGTGTAGTGGAAGGCATGTTTATTATTCTCGCGAAGTACTTTCCACACTGTCCAAATTTAAATTCCCAGTGATGAAACTACATTTCGGATGCTTTGAGTAGGATCTTCCTCGACAAGTGCCAAAATAGTCAACTGTTTGAGGGACCTGGGGTGATAGAAAAAAAAGACCTCCCCTGTCCGAAATTTCAATTTGGCAAACGATACTCCAAACACCCTGTATATGCAGGACGCCTATAAACTCAAAAAATCCAAATGGAACACCGTGTATATTTTTAGCTTTGAATTGCCCTTTTTATGAGCGTTGTTTTGGTATAAAGTCCTTGAGAAGTAGACTTACTAAATTATTCAATTATTTCCAGTTTCTCAGACAATATAATTATTTATAATGCAAACACTTCATTCGTGCAAAAGGATGCCTACGGTGGGTGGGAAGCAATTTCAATGAAGGCTTGTAGCATACCATTGAAAATCCTCCCATTGGAATTGTAATCTCAGAAAACCTATAAATATCTCAAAAGTATTCCCCAAAAATTCAATGTCAAGATAAAGCTTACGGGAGGTTAAGACGGAAACTTACCTGTTCAGAAAAAAATACATTTTGCGCTGATGAGCGTGTACATGATGCAAACAATTTTAAAAGCGTTCAGACAGTCAGAAACTATAACACCTAACGATGAGCTTCTTACCTTATCTGACTTACACGCTGTCAAAGTTAAGTGTTTTTTTCGAACAAAGTATCCCGTAGCTCAAGAAGTACACCAAACTTCTTTTGAAGAGCACTTTGAGAATAAACTAAAATATGCACGAGGCTTCTTTTACAATGATTCAACTTGTAGAGTGTGGCATTCGCTCCAAATGAGAGGTGTACGACTGCCTATAATTTTTGCAAATGAGTTTTTTAGATATCCTTAATAATGTCAGAGCTGTCACCTGATTACAAACTAAAAACCCAACTTGTATAAAATGAGCTAGGTGCAGTTTCACCCACCTCATCTGGCCTATGACCAGCTGTAAGGTGTTCATGCTAAAAACATGTTTGCTTCGTCATGAGAAGCACGTTTCCGCATCGTATTTCTCGATATTGCTTTTATAAAGTAGACAATTAGAAATCGCGCTGAGGTAATGAGCGAAAATAAAAATCGAACATAAAATTTTTGCCACTGCATCGCGGTGGCGGCTTCGGTTTCAATTCTGATACTTCCGACAAGTAGAATTTTTCCAGTTAATCTGAGCTGTAATGACCAAAAATACTATAATATCTTAGCTAGAATAATGTGAATCTTTTTCCATTCATCTGAAGAACCAGTGATACGGGAATATTCAAGAGGGATATACAGCTTTGGAAATTTAAAAATGGACTTTCATGCCTTGATGAGCAAACTAAAATTTTATGGGTGGATCAAAAGAATCCATATAATAAAAGACCTAAATACCTATGGATTAAACCCCTATATGTGCGTTACGACTTTCAACTCGTAGAGTTCAAGAGATTATTTGTAGCTTTGACCAATTCTAAGGAATTATGAATTTTTAAGCCCAAGTACAATTAAACTAACACTCCCCATTTGTCTAGCCACTATAGCATCATATCAACAGTAAACAGTAGTTCAAGCATATGTGGCTTCATTTAGAGGCCAGATAAACATGGAGCATTATCAACATGAAAACCACAGGAAAGTCTTCTGGTGTTACATTACAACTAAACTGTTAGATCTAGAGCTGCGGTTCTTGATATGAGCTGAATGGGCGGTCTGACTAACGTATCATTTTGCTGCGGAGCTCAATAAAACTCAACGCAGGACACCTTTTATCCATCTTTTGTGAGGTATCTCTCCCATTCCTCAGTTCGTTTCTCAAAACGCATTCAACTGTTAAAAGTGTTACAACCTCTCTAAAATCAGTCCTTCTTATTTCACCATGCTTCGAAGATCCTCGCATAACTTTATATCCTGTATAAGTCTGTCTAATACTGGAATATTTAAAGCTTCCAGGTTGTAGTAAGAATCTTAATATTTTCGGTATACTGTTTTTATTGGGAGTGAAGCATCAGATATCCAGTTTTCATTTTCTAAGTTTTTCATGTGGTTGTCAGCGTCCTGTGTTTTACATTCCGATAATTTTTCTTGAGGTAATTGTTGTACCCGTGGTTGCCCATTCACTTGAAAAAGACGCTTAGATTACTTGCTTTGGTGATGTGGCATGGTCATCTTAGTACTAGATTTGACACCCCTAGTCTCTCTCCATAGAGTATATCAAGTTTATTAAAATAATTCAGAAAGTATTATTTAGTTGAAAGTAAATATACCCCAAAAATAAATAAACTTAGACCTGCTGTGGTTGGTGTTACACAAAATGCGCCAAATTTGGAAATCCTGAGCCTTCTCTTAGACTTTTCTCGGTCGCATCTAATGCCAAGGCTTCGATCGAATACTCTAGGTGGTGAAATAGGTCTGTGATAACGATCTCTATCTGTGAACGGCACGCCAAGATGGATATTGAACTGGAACGCTTTCATTACTTTTTTTAATCGTCTCCGCTACTTTTTTCATTATTCCTTCCATTACTTTATACTGGAAAATACTCCAATTCGAGGCTTTCGTGTTTCGTTTTCACCGGTTACAGATTTCTCTTTTCTCACATTGAAGGTTGCCTCTTTTTTTGTGGTCGATCGTCCATAAATTCCCGCCAATTGAATTTTTTACCTGGAGAAGAACGATAATGATGATTTGAAACGAAGAATTTCCTTTAAGATGATACCTGCTCACATAAAAGCGTTTTCCAGCAAGTAATTATTATATATTGTTGAATTGTTGAAGTTTGCTGGTAGATATCACAGAAGGTGGTACGTAGTTGGAACGTTAAGCATGGATCCACGGGGGAGACCTTGTAAGGAAAAATTCCGTTGATATATTAGTAGAAAAGCATCGAAGCTTGAGCTGCATTGATACTTCATTGGAAAAATGCTGATTGGTTTGGTCCTTGCCTCACACAAAATGAGTCCTGCAGGTTGCAGAGGGTTTAAAATCCATGTGTCCGTCACGTATTACGTCTTCTTCTACAAGAAAGGATCACATCATATTTGCAACGTATTCCATGGTTGAGTGAAAAAAACTGTATGGTTCATCAGTGCTGTTTGGTGCATTTCGTTTCTTTTAATATCCCCTATCTACCTTGAGGAGAATTTTTTTTATAAGTCAAGGTCAAAGTTATTTATTTCCCATACAAATTATACATAATCAGCCCTATACCAGAGGCTGTTGGAAAATAAATACGATTACCCACTGACAAAGACTGCAAGTCCTGCAAAACAGAATCCTACCCACAATCACTAACGCCCCCTGGTACGTGTCAAATCAAGCCAAATCGCACAGCAACCCCTGTTGCGTGATTCAGTAGACTACACAGTCGAGCAAGCTCGCAAACATTCCAGGCCGCGCCTCGCACTGTGATCAAAATTAAACTGTGAATTCAGGCCAGCCAAAACTATTTCAGTATACAAAACCGTTACAAAATTATTCGAGAAGTCACAGCAATAATGCTTAAGCTATTTCAAATGATTTACTTCTTTTGTTTGCTCTATTTCTTCCTTCCCTTCGACAGAAGGAAACCCTTTTCCCCTTAAACATGTCTGGTATCTCGGTAGCCAGACCTGACAGACTAACAGACCGACGAGACTAACTAAGAGCAGAGGTCCACCGGACCGCTCTGACGAAGAATGACGAATAGTAGTATATATATAGTACCCACTGACAACTCCACAGAAGATTTGTGCGCAAGTTACTTTTCAAATTCCCTTGTCTCACCAAAATAACATCATATACCATACAATAATAAGCCAAAAAAACATATCTTTCGAATTATTTCGCATAACCATAAAAACTAAACCATGAAAACAATAATGCTAATATTACTATGAAATGATACAAAGGTTTCATTATATATTTAAGGAATGTTACACAAGTCCGAGTCATTTCGAAACACTAGCTTTTCATCTCTATATCATATATATATATATATAAGAAAATAGTGGGCAAAATCCGCAAAAAGAAGGCAAGTGGACTCGAGCAGAAAATAGGATAGGGAGCCCGAGCGATACGTATTTCTGCTGGTTGGCTTCATCAGGCCCGAAATGAATGCACATGTGCAACTACAAAAGTAGATACACATGCCCACACATCCGGATACGGGTATAACCTGAGAAAACGAAGATGGAGAGGGAAAAAAATCACACACGAAGTCCACAACAAGAGCCAACCTACACATTGTATTATAAAATGGCTAGAAGACCTCGAGATACGTATTTCTGCTGGTTTGTAGTTGCATATGTGCATTCATTTCGGACCTGATGAAGCCAACCAGCAGAAATACGTATCGCTCGGGTTACCTATCCTATTTTCTGCTCGAATCCACTTTCCTTGTTTTTGCGGATTTTGCACATTATTTTATTATTTTTGTTATATACCTTTCTCCGCATGATCATTTTCCCTTTATATATATATATATATATATATATATATAGGTGAAAAATTAAATCTTCCTCCTTTAGTTGGATACTTCGATAAAAATTTAAGCAAAGAGGACTTTATACTTTATTAATCTCTCTAGTTTTCAATGGTCTTTGCCATCATCATCAGGAGCTGTAATAACATTGAGAAGAAAAGCAACAATTGTGCAAAATGAATGTTAAGTTAACTTACAGTAGTATGTGAGGATGTTTCTAAATGTTATTCACGTTTAGGTTGAGGGGAAACACCCAGTAGCCTGGTGAAAGCTGGATACATGGTAAAAACGTCAACATTGATACAAACTACACACAGCTGTATGTCAAGAACAAATTAAAACGGATTGAAATTATTTAAAACGAAAGTTAAAAGTTACATCGTGAACCACCTGATGATTGCACAAAATGGTGGGCATAGAATCATAATTAAGATGAACCTTTGACAGATGATAGAAGGTTATTAGTGTCCGTGTAGAATGATGGAATATATATATATATATATTTTTTTTTTGTGGAATAGACCAAAAAACAGGTTATATTTGTGGTTGTGAAAAGTCAAAATTTGGAGAGATGTGTAAGTGCTCCAACTTTTCGCAGTTTAGCAAATATGAGTTAATTTTTCACCTAACTGGTCTAGACGACAATGACCACGTCTCAATATATATATATATATATATATATATATCTATTCAAAATCATGCGAGGTGTTCCCATTTTCAGCCTCAGTCTTTTTTTTAAATGGTTAAAAAACAAAATGTTTACTATCGTATCAGGCAATTCAGGGTAAATACTTTGTGCTATAAAATGTATGGTTTTTTGGCCTAGACTTTTCTCGATAAAAAATACCTATTCTTTTTTTCCAACTTTGTCTTGTAATGTAACAGTGTTTGTGAATGCGTAATCAATATCATAGTGCCAATTTCAGATTTATCGGTCATACACTAAATATCCGTCTTCACAGGACAAGTAATTTCGACAAATCTTTCTCTTATTTAGGTGCCGCATTACATAACAGAATACAGCTTTCAATCAACCAACTATCACTTAGCAGATTCAAAGGACAAATTAAAGAGCTCATATTTAATGACTTTTTTTATTTTGCCTTGATTATTACCAATAGTAAGTATTACTGTAAAGATACTTCTATAAAGGAAGAGCAGCTCTGGCTAATTTCTCGGCAGTATAATAGAGGCATTCTATTATCATTATAAAAAGACCTTCACGCATATTTTTCAGTGCTGTTTGCATACCCTCAGACCTTCTTGGGTTTCCTAAGATTTATTTGCATCCCTACCAGATAAAATCATAAGATCTACTGAAAATTATCAACAGTGACATAGTCATTTATGTTCAATCATAACGAATTCTTTACGTTTCGGATAAAAGACACGTCCTTTATTCATTAAAAGACTTTCTTGAAGGCTTGTATCGCTATCTGGTCCGTCCTCAGCGAATATTCCCTCCCTGTCACTGGTTAGAGCACATCATCCCTTCCGCCGTAAAATTCTCCCCCTTTCTCATCCCCTGCCAAAAATAATGATGTCATTCCGTTCTTTTCGGCTGATTAAACCTCCAAAAAAGTGATCTAGATAAACAAGTAACATAACAGCCGTAGCAGCTCTGCCTGTGGAGCAGCCTTAAAACCCGCAAAAACGTGCAATAATTCCCTGGGCACAATAACGAGCTTCAACCCCAAGTCCGGGCTTTCGTGCCGCGCAAACTTGAACAAATAAGATAACTTTCAGCTGCGAAGCTTTGTATTCAGCTGTGTCATACTCTCGTGTAGAGGATGCGATACCTTCACGTTACCATACAATAGGTTGCGTTATACAGCGTGATCCCGGAACGTAGGGTGTGATAAGATATGATGCTGGAATGACAAGGGAGGAACTGATCGATCGCTCCGTATAACAGACGAGTACAATTAAACTCGCTCAGCTACGCGCTGCAAAAATACGTCCGCTCATCTCTGGTCATTCGCCATTAAAACGCTCAGCTCCCATTTGGACAAGCCATCTTAACGGTTTAACCACGGCTGACCAAAAATGAGCGGATTGATACTGGCAGCGGGTAGCTGAGTGAGTTTCAGTGCATTCGGTGGGACAGACCGTCTCTTATGCGGAGGTATGGTAATACTTTGTGCTTTGGACAGCTGATTTGTATTTTTTACCAATTGTTTCTAACTCTTCAGGTCTAATTTTGTTAATCTGGGGCGCAAAATTGCTCTTATGGTACTAATTCGACCAATGAGCATTTTGAAGTATGGTCGATTTCTTATAAAAGGTAGCCCTGGCAAAGTACGCTTAAAAGTGCCGTATACCCTATTTCACGAGTATCTGTCACGGTAGATGTATAGTGATTATCTAGTAATATCTAAAAATTCCCCATATCGTTAAAGGACACATAATTCTGACGGATCCGTCATCGCCAGGTAGACAGATCTGTATTTTGTTTTGGTTTTTTGTACGCTACAGATTCATTTTGTACTTACTAACAGCAGAAAAGTTCATTTGCATTCAAAAAGCAAAACGTCACAGACAAACTTGTCACTTGCCGATCAGCTGTTTACCTCAGTAGACGTCAAAGCATAATGGATGCTTGTGAAATAGGGTATAGTCTACCGTCCAGCTGTTACGCTAGGAAAATTAGCGCTAAACACATGTTGACTCTGAAAGTAGTTAAGAAGAAGCGGGGTTTTTCATACGATAGTCAAGCAAGTTGAATATTCACTCGATGTTTGTTAAAGAATAAGCATTCTGTAATTTTAATTACGTCTGGTAATAATCTATTGCAAGCAAGGACAGAACTCAATGGTCTAGTTTGACTGACCTGTTACTAGCCTATAGAGAAAAATATCGGTTTTTGCAGCTAACCTCCTGCAAATGTACGTGCCCCTTCCCACTTCAGTTGGCCCACTTCAAGGTTTGTAACAAAATATGGCTTTATAAACCAAACATGACGAAACTATTTACTTCTAAAACAATTTATTTTCCCAAATCATTTTAGATACACTCTAGTCGTAAAAAATACATATTTGAAATCACTTAGACCTATAACTAATAGAACATCTGAACAAATAAACAATGTGCGAATAAATGCGCGATGTTAACAAAGCAACAATTGAAAGATTACCATTGGGTAACATCACCTTTATTTTTTATTACGGCTGAAATTCTTTGGGCATAGTGTTAACCAAGTTTTGGCAAACATTTGGTGTAAAACAATCCCATATTTCTTGAAGCTTTTGTCTCAGTTCGGTGATTGTAGGAGCAGGATGTTGTCGTAGAACCTTTTTCATCTCGTGCCACAAAGTACATTATTTTCTTCCATCCATTTTATAGCCTTTTTCGAGGTATGGCACGCTGCACCATCTTGCTGAAACACAATATCTTGGCCGGATGTTAAACATTCTTCCATCACTGGTAAAAGCGATTTTTCTAAAATTGCCAAATATGTGTTTGTATCCACATTTCCATCAATAAATTGAAGTTGGAATGGATGCTGGAAATTTCACTTTTCTCTTCAGACAGTCAACATGGAATGCTTCATTTTTTTTGCTTATAACTCTACTGCGACTGTCACCAACACAAACTACGAATCGGACCTCATCACTCCATTGTATTGCACACCATTGTTAAGGTGTCCATTGTCTATGTTCTTTACCCCATCTAAGACGATTTTTCTTTTGCAGTGGAGTTAATAGTGGCTTGTCTTTGGCCTATAAACAAGTTGTACAACTTTAGGGTTTTTACTACACTTTTTTTATAAGAAAACTTACCTTGCAAGTGCTAAATCCCAGTTTGTGGCCTCTCTATGAGTTGTGGACCTTGAAATTTTCCTTCCAACAGCGTCACTCCACAGAGCACTTAATTGTAAATAATTGGCTCGCCTGTTTTTCACGATTATTCTTCTTAATGCTCTTCGGTCGGCATTTGTGATATTACTTTTTTCACATATCGTGGCTTAATATTAACTGAACCAGTTACGTTATATCTTCTAACAATATTTCTCACACTGTACCGTGATAAGTTTAACAAAGTTGCAATTTCTGAGTTTGATTTCCCAGAATTAAAAAATTATCAGTAACCGAATTTTCTCACCAATAACCTTTCCTCTACCCACTTTGGAAGCCTTAACTACCCAAAACTATTTTAAACGTATTATGACAGCTGCGATTAATAAAAACAATCATCATGGCTTTTATTTTTCACAGCCACCTATGCGTTATAGACTTATTTTGCATTGAAATAAAATAGGTTGATATGCTGTAATTGCAAGATGTGTTATTTTTATGTTGCAAATTTGATTAGGGAGTGATAAAGTTGGTGTTTTCTACTATATATTATCAAAATATTCATTGTTAATATTTCAAACCTATAACACCCTGCTACGTTTTTATTATTTGTGTCTAATAAGAAAAAACTAAGATTTCAATAGTTGGGCCAACTGAAGTGGGAAGGGGCTCGTAGATGGATTGTTAAAAATGTATCATTTTTTTAAATTAAACCTTTCATGTAAGTAATGACATTGTTATTTTCAATAGAATGCTTTGTGATATCTCTCATATCAATATATTGTATTGGGTTTAATCCGTGTTTCAAAACGCAAATGTTTCTTTTTGATTGGTCTAATCTCCAAAACAATCACAAATTTTGTGTCTGCTGTCAAATGAATAAACAGGTTTTTGTAGCTGAACAAGGTAAAGTATTTCTTGATTAAGTATGAGAATTAGTTAATTAATCGTAGACGTGTTGTCAGAGTGAGTTGGGGGCTTAAGCTCAAAGTGGTGCCGTTGCTCTTTACGACGATAGTACGTCCACCTCTTTTGTATGACTCCCTGGTTTGGTGGCATTACATTGGAAGCGAGACAACTAAGGCTAAACCCAATAAAATTGGATCTAGTCACATATCGAACGTGGAGTCAGGACAGCTGGGCCCTTTTGAATCATGTCAAGGTAGAGGTAATGTGATCACCCCTAAATATCGCTTAAGCTGCAAGTTTAATGTGGAGTATTCGACGATAACGGAGTGGGACGTGGGCAGGTCTGCACGGACGGCTCAGTTACTGGAAAGGGCTCTGGCGCCGGGGTCTTTGGGTATATAACTAGGCTCTCACTGCTTCTTGACGGATGCTCCACTATTTTCCTGGCGAAAATCCATGCGAGTCCCCCTTGTGTATCCCGAATTCTGGAGCAGGAAGGGCCTAGGAGAAGAATAACAATCTTCTCCGAGAGCCAGGCTGCGATCAAGGGACCAAGTTACTGCAATCCGTAAATTTGATGCCCGCAGGTGAATACCAAAATCTGACCTTAAAGACAAAAACACGAAAACCTAAGTAAGTTGAATAGACTCCCACTTAAATTATTTGAGTGAGTTGGATGAAACTCTGTGAATAGACGGTGGACAACAGGGGCCTTAATTCGTATTGGTTATGTCTGACTCAATAATCCTATACCGTATTTCACGAGTATCCATCGCACTTTGACGTCTACTGAGATGAACAGCTAATCAGCAAGTGACATTTTTGTTTTAGTCTGCAACATTCACAATAATGAAGCAGAATTATGTGTCACGAGCCAATATGGAGAAATTTGAGATATTACTAGATAATCAGCTGTCATTGTACCGTGGTGGATACTAGTAAAACAGGGTATAAGGATGGTGCTATCGTACTTTAACTAACCACTAAACTGGTTACTTTGTAAGCGTGTTCAAAAGATTTTCAGACAGAAAAATGTTTTTTAATGCTTGTAGGCAAGCGACTGAAGTAAAATAATCGCCAAGTAATACAAATAATCAAACTCCAGAATCGACTAGAAGGGTCGCTCTGGACTTATCCATCAGAAGTCACGATAAACAATAAAACACACAGATTTTGATTGGAACTCGCTTGATTTTATACGAATCAAAATCTACGAGTTAAATCCTTTTCATGAGTCCGGGTGATAAAACTAGAATGATCTATGAACATTTTACACCTTCCAGTTTATTTCTGCGAGTCCCACATTCGATTGATTTTTATAGCTGCATAGTCTTAGATCGCCTATCAATAGGCGAGGGGAAATCTTTATTCGCCTTGAAGTTTGTTTATCATACTCAGAAAGAAAGAAATTAAGTTTCTTAATGACTACCACTGATTAGCAGAGTTTAGTCTAAGTGACTGAAATAATTTAAGAGAAATTAAAAGTATCAATATAAGAAGAAATGAACTTGATTAGTCTCTCATTAAGGAAGCCGCAAAATACATGACTTGACATGAACTGCTTTATTAACCCTAATGAGACCTGTAGGCTGGAATACCTTAATATTAAATAACCCTTCATATAAATAAACAAAACTGGAGAAAAAAACAATAATTGAAGATCAAGGAGCGCACGTGAGTAATATATAATGTTCTTGGAGATCCTTGAATACGCATCTCTTTGTAAACTCTTGAATTTTCATAAATCCGCAAATGACATCGCCTTAGGTAGAAATTAAAAAAGATTTGTTGTGGGCTTGGTATGATGCGAGGCTTGATGTTACATTGGCCTGAAGGTGTAGGAATGTGGTGCTGTTCAATGCTTCCGTGATAAATCCTTCCCACGTCTTGTCTGAGCATTGTGCTGGAAGAGAATGACAGATGGCTTGCTATAAACAACTCGATATGAGGCCAGAAGATTATCAAGCAAATCTGTGAGTATTGATATCCTTATCGATGTTAACGGGGCTCCTACAATCACGACCACCATCTGCTGAGATAACGGGGGGGTGAAAATTAAACGATTGTGGGCTGGCGCTACTTTAAAAGAGGAAAGGATAACCGAGGTAAATTTTTATAATTACAGAGTCGGATTTCGATTAGCGATCTAGCCTGTAAATCGTTTCCTATTTTGGTACTCAGCTAGTGATCATTTAGTATTGTTCTACCCTTGTTACTGTTCGTCGATATTGTGTTGTTGAATTGTTGTTTTGTACTCTTGTTGGTGTGATTGTTCTTGAGTGAATTTTTTATGAAGGTTGATAATGGACAATAAAAGGTCATATGCGACAATTTTAATTACGAATTCAGTGAGTTTAATTCATGATGAGGATAACAATAGTGTAGAGCAGTTCAACTCTATAATCGCAAAATATATTGGGGTAAGCGAATAAATTATTGCAAGAAGAGGTCATACCATGGAAGATGTGCTGCAGCTGTAGTGAGCCACAATACCGAGCGGCCTGTCTATGTGGACCAAATACATTTGCGTTCTAAGCTTAGTCCAACCTCGCTTATCACTAAGATGGAACAAGGACTCAAACGCAAGAATCTTGGAAAGAAACTCAGACCAAAAAAAGTTGATATAAAAACTAACAATTCGGCTAGCAATTCCTAAGAAAATATATAAATTTTGTGGCGAATTCTGTTAAAAACCTGACATGAACGACAATTTTTAGGGTAACTGTGCTTTGTAACGGCTTCGTCGGAGGATAAGGTTGACAGCGACTCGATTTGAAGAAGGCAGACAATAAGCTATGAAGTTCTAGTAAACTTGATCATATAGCCAACAGAGTTTTCTAGTAAGGCAATAAAAGAAGGCAATACAAAAATCATTGGACACGGCAGTTCAATCTTGTGGTTTGTTTATTTATCGGATACATCCATTTCTGGCAGCATCACCTCCATCTACCTATTACAGCAGACAAGACATGTACTTAATACAGGTATAAGCCTACCTCTTTATTGCTTTGCAAAGACTACCTAACTGTTTCCTCTTATTTTGACGGCATAAGATATTTTTATGACCCTCGTTCAATTGTTACCATCTACCACACGATCCTTGTAAACATAATTGTGTTTATTGATATGAATAAACAAATTAGAATTTGAGTTCTTGAATTTATTTTAGGAAAGATATAAAATTATTTGAATACATTTTTTCTTAGTCGGAACGCACCGTCGCGTCGCTTGGACTGGCAGGACGAAACAGTAGATGAATTTCGCCCAAAAACCGACTTGCACTTCAGGGTTAGTCCACAGGGTGCCAGCGATCCACTTTTTCGATTTTATCCACTAGGATCTTTTTAAAATATCAAGAAGTTGAGCACAAATAGTTAGCATTTCAACCCACCATAATTCTTGCGCAAAGACAAAATTTTGTAACAAGCTCTGATAGCACCCTAAGCAATTATGGCCTGCTTATATCCAGAAGAACATCACAAACTGCAGAACACAAAAGGTAACGGCGAAATGGGTACATTTCATGGGTTATGAAATTCAAATGAAAATGCAGGTATAAAATCTACCAAATCATCGTTCTCAAAAACATATTTCCTTGACATATCGATAATTTTACAGTTCCACGTTAAATTCCAATATACTTGACTGAAGTGATATCCGAGTTTATTCTTCCCTAGTGTCGGTAGTTGCAGATCTGTTGGCTGTTGGTGTCAAACCTATAGAGCAGGTACCGATTTTTTGAAATCGTGAGCACATTATTCGTCGGATTTTCGATACTTAAATTTCCTGTAATCACTGGGATCAGAAGCTACTTAGTAATATAACGTGTTTCACTGATTTCAACCCCGCAGTACAATTTTTTATGTTAATGATTAGGAACCCCTGATACGTCTAAAACGGAGTTTCAACAATTGTTACTTTTTCTTTTTTGCCTATAGCACCGTTGCGACTGGACTAAAACCACAAAGCTTCGGCATACTAGTAACCGCGTGTGGAAATTTCATAAAAATCCGAGCGGTAATTTCCAAGTTGATGATGAGTGATACAGCTTTTCGTGATCACTTAAAAAACATAACATCTCATTTTTGAAATTTTTCGCGATTACAATACTTCCTCGCCAATGACGTGGGAAGTAAAACGACTTTAAAATCGAGGAGTATCAGCGATTGCGATTATAATCCGTACATTGCGCGGCAACGCTTGATTTGGCAGCACGAAACAGTGGACAAAATTCGTCTAAAATACGATTTGTAGAGGTTTGCGCGCATCGAAATTGACGCTTTATTTTTTTGATATTTTTGTACGAAATTTTCACAGAGTGCTGAAAAAAACCCCACAGGGTGCTATAGAGCCACTTTTTTATTTTTTTCACTAGGTTTTGCGAAGTTGAACAGAAAAGGTGCGCACTTCAACCCATCATAAAACTTGTGCAAAACAAAATTTCAAAAAGTGCTTCTATAGCACCCTGAACCCTGAACCCTTGTAAATGGCTTGAAGCTCACTGCGTCAGAGCCGCCTTAAGAGTCCAAAAGGTCTATCTATCTGTCAATGCGACTTGTAGCATTGATTAACGTAGATAGCCCACCATGCAGCGCCCAAAAATTATCCCAGATAAAATGACATATACTGGCATTATTGATAATAATTTTTCCTCTCCGAAATGCCTGGAAGAGGTTAACCTTATTGGTAGCGCTATACCTATGAGCATTTAGCTGACTACAATAGCATCTAAAGGACATTAATCTTTTGGAAGTGGATTTATAATCATTGCAACAAGGGAACTAACAAATTCCCATTGATGGCGCCAGGACATCTCATTTCATCTCGGATATTTTTTTTGGACGCAGAAACACGTCTTCGTGTTTTTTAGGTGGAATATTTAAATAAATTCTTGTAGAGACAACTAACGAATCTTGGGAACTTGAAGTTTAGCCGAAAGCTATCCTAAGTAGTCGCGAAATATCACCATTTGTTTAACATATATCGTGGTCCTGAAACTGACATCTAACTATCCGAAATATATTCGTAGCGTATTCCCAGAGAGAGTCATCCCGCCAGCACTGACTTGCTGTCTGCTTCATTATGAAAACAGTCGGAAAAGCAATTTGAGGCAATTCCAACAGACAATCGAATGCTACAGAGAGCATCAAAAAGAGATGAAAATACCACCTTTTGTTCTCCGGATTCGCAACCAAAACAAATAGCGACTCCCTTTTCTCAAACGAATAGATCGGCATTCATTTGGCATTGACTTCAACGGAACAATTTCGGGAACTTGTTCACGATACGGAGAAAGACAATGATGGCAACTTACGGAAATTCTCATAATGCGGTTTAAGGTCTCTACACACAATTAAGAATCCGATTAAGAATATCGGTTCCGGATTCCATGTACTCTATATAAAGTTTTGGATATGTCACTGTCTGCCTAACGCGCTCGCATAGAAATTCTATAGATTCTAATGTTGTTTCCTTTACATAATAATGACTTATTTAATGCACGATAAATACGATCCACAGTCTTGTGGATTTCGGTACTCCACAAGGACTGTAGGGGTTTCCTCTCTTGGCCTCTGCCTGCTGGGAATACGAAAAATTAAGAAAACCTCATATCATCGTATGATCCGCAAGATACTTGAAAGCATATTTTAACCATTGGAGTAGCGAACTTAGGTTTTGATGATCAAGTGTCTATCTGTAACCTTATACTGTATTCCGGCATCTAAAAATTGATCTGAAGCTAGGGTTGCCATCTGGCAAGATTTCTGTGCGTCCGGGCTGTCCGGCTTTTGGCTGGCTTTTTGGTCTACGCGGTATTAGCAATATCGCGCATCACCTGCAGTGTGAAGAGGCATGTGCGACCATCTTCGTACCTCGAACCGTATTTAATACAATTTCATGGTTTTTATTATTGTAGTAAGGGCAAATTTCAATAATTTATGATGTTCGTTCAAGGGCAGATCTGAGGGGCCATGGAAATCGAGATCAACTAGTCAATGCTCCCCGGCTCATCGCCACCCCCCACCCAATTATTATCAATTTTTGGTACGACATGACTCAAAGGTAGGATCCGCCCTTGCATTTGACCTTATAGAAATTAGTTCTGGTAATTGAAAAAGATCTTCGGCTTTGAGGGTCAAATGTCCGGCCAAATAGAGCGCCGAGTCTGGATTTTATATTTTAAGAGATAGCAATTCTATCTGAAACGTACTAGTGCCACCTATCAGACAGTTTATAAATGAACTTTGAAAAGAGTTAGTGTTTGGTTCTGCTACTGCTGTATAGATGGCACTATGATCTTCAATCGCTTTCTGGTCTATCTAATGACTAGTTTAATTGGGTATCATCAGTCATTGATTAGCGTATTCCACCTAATGGTATCCAATTAAAATAGGCATAAGAGTAACCAAAAGGTGTTGAATGTCTCTTAATGCCATCTTTGAGGCAGTAGCAGGACCAAAGTCTTGTTGTCAGGGCGGTTGGTAAAGCGGATACTCCAGATAAATTGGCATTATGCGAAAATAACCTCACACTGCGCCTCTTTATGGCGGTTCTGGCGATATCCGTGCTCTCTCGATATATGCAAGAAATGCAAGAAATCGCCATGAGAGGAATTTGTACAATACAGACCAATGAAATTGAACTAGGCAGAAAGTCCAAGTATACGATTTGTTTGTCGCCAAAATTATGTAGTCAGGATGTACGTTCATGCTACAAGTTGATCAGGCTGAAGCCGTCCACTTGAGAGTTGTTGACACTTTACATTAGATTCATACTTTTCTGCGAAAACACAATTATAAAAGTGCGTTGATTCCATACAGTCCTAGTGTTCCAGACAGTTGCTGAAAATGGTGAAGGTTTCCGTAAATTGCAAAAAGCAGTTTAAACTAGAGAAGAAAGAGCAAATACTTTTATCGACAAGTGTAATTATATTCATCGTCGCTGCGAAAGGTCACGTACCTCAACATTAGGATTTTAACTGGACAGTTGCCAGGTAATCCTGATTTATTTCATTCCATTTCTTCTCTTCTTTTATTGCGCGTTCAGTCCCAATCTAGGGTTTGTTACCAGTATTGTATGCCTAACAACAACATTGAAAGACACAAAGTATTGGAGACAAACCAAATGTTTTGATGAACACCTAAAACCGTAGCTATAATCCGACGAAAATAAACTAAAATTAAGATTTATCTGCTTTAATTTTGAATCTAGGCAAACTACTTTTGTGTAGTAAGTAGTAATTCCACGGTCTCATTTTAGTGCTACGGGTTCTATGGAGGAAGCTCAGTGTGCAAAAAAACTACGAATATCAAATTAACTAAAATACTTCCAATGTTTTGCATTGGATAACTATAGTGACTACGCTATAATAGTAGGAATTTCTTTTTATGCTCAATTAGATAGCTGGATTGAGCCAAGAATCTGCTCTGATCACGACAACTGTTTTCGTTTCGTATTGTTCACGGGCCAAAGTTATATAGCTTATATGCTGTACAGGTAATAAATATTTACCCTCATTCCTCTGCCTCATTTAATTTTTCCTTATTCATTAACAATAACTTAGCGATACACGTCGCAATACAGATAGTATTTCGGTCTTGCTCTACACGAGCTCACCCAGTACGAATAGCTACATGAATACCTTTTCCAGAGAAAACAATGTTTGCCAAAGTATTTGTTAGGCAATGGTAGTCAAATTAGCCAAAAGTATGCACAGAAGCTACACAATTATGGCGACAAACGATGCAGTCCAAAGATATAATATGGATTGAATAGACAGCACATAACTACTCAAAACGGTCGTTGTATCATACCTCCAAAGGTGGCGCTCACGGCGTTGAGCATTCTGCGTACTATAAACCTTGCGTTTGTTAAAGTGCGACCTTTCACGTAGTGGGCATGTGGCACTTATGCTCGTTTCCTGAAGATTCCTTAGTTGACTCAAGTTCACGGATACTATTTCGGCCTTGCTCTTCTTGAGTACGCCCAGTACGGCAGCTACTTGAATATCCTTTCCAGAGAAAAGAATGTACGCCGATGTACTGGTTTGTCACTTTGGTTGGCAATGTTAGTCAAATTAGCAAAAAGTATACACAAAGCTATACAATTATAGCTACAGTGAAAACATCTAGTATGGATTGAACAAACATCATATAACTATCCTCATAAAGGAATCAATGAAAATACCTTCCAAACGGACATCAAACCATTTATCCATAGGTGGCGTTCACGGCGTTGAGCTTTCTGCTTACTAAAACTTTGCGTCTGTCACAGTGCGACTATTTGCGTAATGGGCATGCGGTACTCATAATTTGCATGCCCGTTTTCTTCCATCTTGAGGATCGCTTAGTCGATTCAAGTTCCTGGATCTACTTTTAGATTCTGCAATACGCCGATTCCGTCTGATGTTTATATTATAATCGTATGCGAAATAAATAACTTGAGATTTTTCCATTTCCATCGGAAAAGTTGGCCAAGCCACAAACAGAGTTGAATATGAGCTTTTATATTATGTTTGTATAATGCGATGCTGCGGCAAAACCAAACTACGACCGAGCGTCGGCTCACGACTTTCCTTGCTGCTTTTATTTTTATGTCGGTTACTTACACGCTGCAGCTATACAGGGTAACAAGAGAAAAAATCACTTCTTCTTTGGGCTCCTTGTCCTCCAAGAACATTGGCGATCAATTGCATGATCTTCACAGCAACCTAATATACGAGGGTTGATCCCCATGTTCCACATATGTCTAAGGCCCGTATCGTCAGTCGTCCCTACAATTGTGGGGCGCGTTTATGGCCTTCTTCAAAAATTTCTAGATTGCACCTGTCCCGTGTCAGCGTCAGCGCTCTCCTATTGTGAAGATATGTTTTCTTTTTATATTGTACGAAATTTCAGGCTGATAAAACATGATATAACTCAGAAGCAAGCACAATTTGATGCAAATAGATGTTTGTGACATAACCTCAAAATAGAGCGCTGAAATGGAGAAGTAGAAAACTATCTATTTTATATTTTGTTTTCCTGCTTAATTTTTTCTACCATAAGCTCTTTTAGCCAGTGCTGCAGCATTCATATCACTTACCTGAACATTTCTTGCCTTGTAGATGTTTTAATTTTTGAAGTTACTGGGGGTTTGACTAACGAATGCAGCGAAGAGTCGACGAATTCAAATGCTGTCATATGAACGCAGGAGATATGGTCTGGAAAATTAACCTGATGAAATAGTGAGCCGCTTGTTAACCTACTGCATTTCTAACGAGTATCATTACGATCGGATAACAACCGACAATGTAGTATTATTTCGAAATTCGCCATATCGACAAGTGATACACAATTCTGATGGGTCCGTCAAAGTCAGGCATACAAGCCGTATTTTGCTGTGGTTTCTTGTACGCTAGTGACGTATTTTGTACTCCCAAACAACTCATTTATTTAGAAAGGTTAATTCGCATACAGAAGAGACGGTCCAAGCAAAATGGGTGCTAGTGATTATTACTACATTTCAAGCCAGGTACGAATGGAATAAGATAAACAGTATTTGACTATTTAATCGTCTCTACTCTTTAGATTTTGAAACACCCAGTCATTTTAAAGGGCAATGAAACCGCCGTATAATTACTTTAAAATGCTCGGCAGTACGTGACCGAATTGATAGCTCGATTCCATGAATAAGGTAATTCCAACAAGATCAACATTAAAAAATTTAAGTGAAATGGACAACTATTTGTGCTCCACTGGGATAATGCCGTCCTCATGAGCACAGGCATGGGCTAACTGTTAAAGCACTGCAAAGATCCACAGCAAACGAAAACGTCGCATGGAAGCTGATAGCGTTTGTGGCACGGTAATAAGATGTGGGGTTTATGGTTCTTACAAAAAAAGTAAGATATCATAAAATGTCAAATTAAATTGTTCAACCTTACACTGATGACACAAGGATGACTCACCTCGTAATCGATAAAGCCCAGATGTACTATAGTAGTTTTCTAATAAACATTGTTCTACGTTTAGTTCATATATTTTATCGTAAAAAATTCCGAGTCACTGAAGGTATCTAGATATGTGAACAACAGCTCTGAGTACGGTCCTGGTTTTTACAGATTTACATGCGATCCATCATTGCCAACGCTACAGACTACTGCAAGGATGCCGCTTGCTGATCAGCGGTTTACCTCAGTAGACCTCAAAACATCATGGATACTAGTCAAGCAGGCAATGTGCGGTTGATAACAGAAACCTATTCGCAGAATCAAGTACTACGAATCGGGTAGAATAGGTGCAAAACCTGCATTTCGGTACTGCATGAAACTTCCTTGATTTTCCACTAGTTCCAGTATTCCTTATCCTCCCTTACTTATTCTTTGTCACAGTTCCTTCTTGTGTGCTTTTAAATCAGGTCGTGGGCTTCGTTATCTGGCATCTACTTCAAATTCACCCTGTTGTGTCTCCTTAGTGCGGACTTTTTGTTCGCATTTCCAAATTAATGTATTGATTGGTTACGTATGTCTGTCACTTCTAGTGCTATGACACCAGTTCCAATAGAAATGAAATATATGCTAGCGCCTTAAAACAATCTCTCATAACAGTCGTTGGAAAATGTAGAAAAACTGTGGTGACACAAGTCAATTTGAAAGAAGCTTGTAGGGTGAACAGCTATCGAGGTATCTCAATGGTAGTTTAATATCTTGTTCATAAATTAATCCATAAAACCCATAAAAATACTCAACCGGTTGCTACTAATCACCCTCTATACGGCTATACGACAGTTGGCGTATTATTCATCTGAATTTTGAATAAATTATGCCGGCTCGCCTGTTTGAATTTTAAGGACGTCTAGAGGATACGGAAATGGAGACTGACCAAGTGCAAGAGAAAGAGACAGAGACTGAGGCAAGAGAATACGGAACTTTCGTTATACGTTTGCGGGTTACTACTGGCAAGAGAGCCACTATCACAAGAAAGCCTTATCTCGTGAATTTTTGATAAATCTGAACCCGCTAGAGACTGCCAGCTAAGCATAAAACGAAGTAGTTGTTGCATACGTTACTAATACGGGTTGTTTTCAAGATTGTTGATGGCTATCAGGAATATGTGCAGGAAGCTGTCAGGAGAATGAACTCTGAACATCTGAGAGCTCATCTACCGTTTATACAAAAATTTATGTCAAGTCAGTGACTGCCAAAACAATGGACAAATAATTACTTATCCCCTGGGTGCACCCCATCCAGCGGATGTAGGACAAGGATACAGATATTATTTAAAATGACAGACATTTAATCTACGAGGGATGTCTTTTAAGTTTTGCATATAGAAACATGGTACGCCGCACGGATCGAACGTCAGTACTGAATCTTAACCTCACTCTTTAGTAAACTTAATTCAAAGCTTCACAACATTACGTGCAGTGTTGTCACTACAGTGAATTTTTAAGTATCACCAAGTCATTAGAAAAATGAAACTTAACCGAGAACATTTTCGCGCCATAATTTATTACAGTTTTCAGAGACAATTATCATCGCAACAAGAATGCCTTGCTGAGTTACTGTCTGTTTTTGGCAACAAAGCGCCACATCAGTCGACAATTTCCCGTTGGTATGGAGAATTCAAACCTGGACGGGTGAGTCTTAGCGACAATCCCAGGGTGGGTGCACCAAAAACGGCAGTCACCCAGGAAAACGTCGATGCTGTGCGCAAACTCATCATTGAAGATAGACATGTGACATATCGCGAGATTGAGGCGTCCTTGAAGATCTCAAAGACCTCAATTCAAAAAATTTTACACGAAGAATTGGGAGTAAGAAAATTAGTTTCTCGTTGGATACCCCACCTGTTGACTGAAGAGCAGAAAGCAGCCAGGGTTAATTGGTGTCAAAAAAACGTTTGACCGTTTCAATTCCGGAAACTCAAAAAATGTGTACAGCATTATTAGTGGTGATGAATCGTAGATTTACTGTTATGAACCAGAAAATAAACGACAGTCGGCTGTTTGGGTGTTCCAAGGTAAAGAAAAGCCAATAAAAGTCATCCGTTCTCGAAGTGTTTCGAAAAAGATGGTCGCGACATTTGTGTCAAAAGCGGGTTATATTGCACCAATTCCTCTTAATGAGCAAAGAACTGTTACTGCGGATTGTTATACCACCATTTGTTTGCCAAAAGTCATCACCGAGCTTCGAAAATACAACCCCGAAAGAAGAATCATCCTCCACCAAGACAATGCAAGCTCGCACACAGACCAAAAAACAAGGCAGTATTTAACGGAAGAAAATGTGGAATTATTGGACCATCCTCCATATAGTCCCTATCTAAGTCCTAACGATTTCTTCACTTTCCTGAAAATTGAAAACAGACTGCGTGGTCAAAGGTTCCAGTCACCAGAAGAAGCAGTTGACGCATTCAAAAATGCCGTTTTGGATCTGCCAGCAAACGAGTGGAATAAGTGCTTCGAAAATTGGTTCGAGCGCATACAGATGTGTATTATTCTTCGTGGAGAATACTTCGAAAAACAATAAAGTCATTTAAAACTACCTACCGTGTTGTTTTATTTCCATATGCAAAACTTAAATGACATCCCTCGTATATGGGGTTAGGAACGATTTCAATTTTAATCTGACAGTTCTCTTTTCTGAACCTTTGACGATTTTATCATAGAGATGATGCCTGTTTATCCATCGATGTTTCCTTGTGCATGACGAATGTTTCAGTTACCTCTACTATGCACTTCCCTCCCAGTTGAGTTGTAGTTGTGGTTGTACCTATTCATGTCCAGGCAACAACTTTTGTTTACTACTGGTATTGCGTGCGAGCGCTATCTGCCGAAGAAACGTCTTTTATAACATGATTACTTGACCACAGACTCTTGTGTATGGAATGTGAAGAGACACATGAAACAGTCAAGCTTAACAGCTATTCAGGAGTGCCATCTCTATAAGATACCGGTTTCTGTGGAGCACTGGCTTATAGTTATACAAGGGAAACTCTGCAATAGAGTATGTGCCTAGTAAAATATCTATGATTGTGGGAAAAGGCGGTGATGTTTATTGCTAGACTCGCTGCTGGTGCTGCTGATCCCGCAGGTGGGTGATGATGCGTCCCGGACCTTTGAAGGGGTCAATAATTTTTTATATCGAAGCAGCCGCGCAGGCAGAAGTCTAAAGGCTAGCGTTCCATGACTGCTATGAGTAGCTTAAGGAAACTTTGTTTATTTGATTTTTGAACTGTCTAAGGCTGATAGAACTGGGAAAGGCCTGCTCATGTAGATGAGTTCACAATCTCAATACCCTGATGACAAACGAGCAGGTCTCTGGTCAGAGAGGAATAGGGCTGCTAGTCTTCTTTTCTTCAGTTCACCGGCAGAGATCGTCTTGTCACACTGAATTGCTACATGTAGAGTGCTGACAACAGAAAAGCTGTGGATTGGCTTGTTTGCACAGGAAAGGGGATCGTTGATGTGTAGGAAGAACAGTGTCTGAGCCTAGAACGATTCCTGGGGACCACCCGTGTTGACGTTGTGGGATGAAGAGCAGAACCCATCAATTACGATGGATATCTTGCTTCCCTTTACATCTAATTGCTGTGATCTTAGCCGATCACCCTCCTACATTGTAGAAGTCGGAATGCCACCCAATAAACAGCAGTCCACGTATTCCAGAATCAATATTATCTGGAGTATAATAGTAGATGTCTTATGGGGATTCGGTCTCAAAACTTCCAAAATCCGCCACCAGAGGCGCTGGCGTCGCGCGCCATTGACAGGTTGTTGGACGGAATCTGTAATCGAAATTCATGAGTTGGGGATTCCGCCGCTAGATGGCGCTGTCAAACCAAACGGAATCTGTGTGTCATTGGACACCTGTCATGCGTCATTGGGCATCTCACGCATAGATGGCGTTAAAACGTCATCTGTTATACGTCATTGGACAGCTGCCATTGATGGGTTGGGCATCTCGCGCATAGATGGCGCCGATGTCGCACCTGTCTGGTGTTGGCGTGGATTACGGGGGGCATTCAGAACGTGTATACAGGGGTGCATCGAAAAATAGCGGATCGATGGACCGACGGTATATCGTTAAATCGTATATAGCAAGGCGTGACCTAAATAGCGTGGTGGGCTCCTCTGGTCGGTCGGTCGGTCGGTCAGAATGTCTCATAACCTGTATACGATGTACTGTTATTATTATACAGGATGATACCGTTCAAAATGAAAATAGTATAGACATTCTGACAATTATTTCGCAAACCAGAGGTATTTTCAATAAAACTACAATAATACGTTTAATATTTTATTGAAAATAGAAAAAACTACATAGGTAATATGATATTTGAAAACCAGTGGCGTAGACGTTCAACATTTCTCTGGGTACAGGAAAATTGTCCGTTGGTGTGGCATGGATTGGAATCAGCAACAAAGTTTCCAGTAGCACACGGTGTACCATCATACTTGCAAACATCAATAATGTTGGGAAAAACACCAAAAATGTGACATTTCTTGAGTAAAAAGTTTGCTTTCTGTTCTCCACGAACGTAGACATAGTCAGCCGCATATATCACCTTATTTTTAATTATTTCATTTAACTTGGAATATTTAACGTCGCCGGAAGAATATTTAAGCCCATGGAAATTCTTCTCCAAGTAAGCGACAGTTTTCTTGTCTTTAGTATTTAATGTAGAAAAAGGTTGCGGAGGTGTAAAGATGTAATGACTTTTCTTGAAACCAATTTCGATACATAGTTCTTTAGGTACGAATAATCCGTCAACTGTAAAGCCTTGAATGTCAACAAACGCGATCCTCATGATGTCTGATGCGGAACTGAGAGTCCTTCGTTGCTTACGAGATGGTTTTAATAACTTCGGTGAGGGGGAAGTACTCGATTAAGCAGTCATGTATAATGATGCAGTAGGCCTTGGTGTTGGTTGGAAAGCCAGTATCGGCTTCGATATCCAATCTAACATCAACAGTTGATGATTTCATGGTTTCCTCTTGTTTGGAACAGTCAATAACAAACAAAGCGCGATTTTTAAAAGCGGTATAATCTAAAAGACATCTCTTCAGAGGAGAAGAAGAAGTTGTATAGCTGGTTTGAAAGTCGCTATAGTTGAAATGAGCTTCAGTAAAGAGATTGTTTGCAAAGTCCAATTGCATACGTTCGTTGGGATAGTATTCACCATTTAAAGATACTCGAATACTAGCAGCATTCACGTGATCAAACAGGGTAGGGTCTGAGGTTGCGACGTCACGTTTACCGGTTTGGAAACATACTATAATGAAACGTGGTCTTTCGATTGCGGTGCTAGTTTTAACTGACCATATTTCTCTTCTCGCATCTGCGGTAATTGCAGGCAGTTCATTCAGATCCCATTTTCTAAACGGTATAAGTATCGGCTTATCAGTTTGAATAGCTTTCAAAAGTTGTTCTTTCACATCATCACTCGGGTAAATATGTTTGATTTTCAGTTCCATGCTTTCAATAGTTATTTTCGCTGTCGTCGTCGTTCCAGTTTTTTCCTTGATAATGATACAATCGTTATCGTTTCTAGCTCTCACAAATCTGAGAGTTTGTCTGCCACACGTAATCATAGGATAATCATTGAAAATGTTGAAAATATGTTTAAGCGGCATTAGCAAGCTAAAAGACTTGTTATGTGTTGACGCCATTATAGGTGTTGAAGGATAGTTCCATCCAGCTATAGCCATATGATTTGAGTCTTCCTCACTGTAACATACGTAAGCTCGGACAGTACTTACAATACCAGGATCACGTACTGTTTCAACTTCTCTAGCGGATTCACTGTAAGTGCAAGAGTCAAATAGGAAGGCACCAAAGTTTGGAGCTAAAGATACATCTCCTACTCCTCCTCCTCCAGTTATTTCAACTTTTCCTTTGATAGATAGAAGGGAAGCGTTCATTGCAAAGAACGAATCTACTTGATTGATGCTAAATTCCACAACATCATTACAATTAAATGACTTGATGAACGGCGTATAAGATCTATACTCAGCCTTGCGAATAGATTCATCGAATGCTGGAGATCGATATAGATCAAACATCGGAGAAGTATGTGATGCTGCTGCTGCTGCCTCCTCAGTTTTTCTCTTTTTGTACATGATTCTTGTTGTTGTTGACATGATATCCAAGTGAGCGTAGAAACAGGATATTTGATGTAGTTAGTAGTAGATGTCGTCGCTTAGGTGCTTGGGGTAATACTGAAGTTGCCTTGGAAGCACCACTATGTCTTATAATCACTAATCCCATCTGCGCTTCGCTCTCAACTCCAACACAAGAGTACTAGTTTCACCTTGAAAGTTTACAGGACGACCGTCTTGATCTAAAGCCAACACTGTGATGTTGGTTATTTCTTGTTTCGGTATAACAGGTAGATATAGTAAATTTACAGGTGTTTCGACTATAGCGTATCCAGGATCGGCTGTCACAGCAAATTCGTAGATCGTGTGTGCAGGCGTGTCTCCGTCAAAGGCTCCCGACGTAATGTTAGCATCAAAGTGTATGGTTGATACTTTTATTATGTTTACAGGTAAATCAGAAGAATGCTTTTGACCAGGATTAAGAACTTTTTTCGAGAATCCCAATAGATGTCCAAGATTATTCTGTTCTGTAAAAACTATTTTATAATACTTGCTAAAGATTTCACATTGCAGTGTATTATTGTTAGGTTTTAGAGAAAAATAATCATCCGGAGGAGCAACTTCATTTTCAAGATTCATTTGCGTTCGTATAAATGTTTCTATGTCGGTAATTTCATAACAACCTGTCGGAAACTCGATGACTTTTAATTGACCACCACCACCTATCCGGTCGATATAATAAAATTTATCTCCTTTTTCAATATTCGGTATGGAATTGTATGAAGTAAAAGACCTAAGCGCCAATTCATAATCTTTTTTCGGATCCAACACTATCGGTGTTGAAGGACGAAATGAAAATATATGAGTAGTGCTATTGACTCTCAACAACTGCGACATGATGAATGAAAAAATATAGCTGTGTACTAAGCATTTATTCAAGTTTTTTTTTTTGTTTATTTTCGAATGGATAATTTACAGAAATAACAATTTGCTTGAGCAGTAGCCGGTCCATCCCAATGTGTTGCCCAATCAGGTCTGTTGTAGTGAACATAGCATGGAAGTCGTATTTGAAGATCAAAATTGGATGTGTATTCTGCAGGCAGTTTGTGCCATATACTCAACAATTCTGCAGGTCTCACATTGCTTATTAAATATTCCAGCGGCGGAATATTCTTCTCAAACTCTTCTAATGTAAATTCCGATAATGTTTTATTATCCATCGATGTTGTTGTTGTTATTGTTATTGTATAGAAATTTCAAACACAATTGTCCGCAATTAACTTGATTATAAGTTTGGTAAGGATCGTTGTTGTAGAAAATTTTAGCGTTTTTCAGATATCGAACAAGTTCCTGTGGAGGCTTCAGGTTACCAAATGAATCGAAATACTCAACGTTGTTGTTTATCTTTTTATAAGCTACCCAATGAGTTCCGTTGTTTTGTGAAATATCTAAGTTCACGACGGCGCATTCTCTTTTACGTGGACCGTCTCGTGGTAAAGTGTCACGCATGAAGACACCTCGGAAATGAGGTATGTTCAAGAGCTTCGCATATTGCTTTATTTCATAATCATAAAGCGCTTTCTTGGGTAGCTTGATGTTTAGTTTTTTTGAGTTTTTTTTTTGAGGTACAACCCATAACCACCTTTAGCATTTTTTCTCAAATACAATCCTTTGCCCAAAGACTCCATAGCTTTGTTATGGCGATGGTCTTCCTCCAATTTCTTTTGTGCATTCTTGGCATCAACGACCGTTTTGGCCACACCTGCAGCTCCCCCTGCGAGCGCCCCCAAGGCACTTAATCCGGCGAAAAGGGGGATCAAGGGTAGGAATCCCCCAGATTTTCCTTCGATCGGAATTATTCTCGGTAGTCGAACTTTATGTTTTCCACCTGCACTCTTCACCGCTAATCTTGCCGCTTTAAGAGCAACCAATGCAGACTTTTTTAATGTCGTGGTGGTGGGAGCATTTTTCTTCAAGGACTTTGTGATTTTCGTGAGAACACCTCGTCGAAAAGATGATTTCTTCTGCCCCATACCCAATTTTCGCTTAACTTTCATTGCGGTGGTTGTTAGCCAAGCTGCAGTCTTTTCTCCTAGTGAAGCGTCAGGTGCTTTTACACGTTCCCAGGCTCGGTTCTCAAGAATCCAATCAGCTTTGTGTCTGTCTTTCAAATTTTTGTATAAGGCGTATGCAATATCGTGGTCTCTTGCAGCACGATCCAATGGGTTCTTTCCAGGATCTCCTCGTGCTAACCTCTTCTTTAATTTAGTCCCCGCTGAAAATATACATATACATGTGTGAGAATGAAGAAAAAAATATCCTAATCTGTCGCACACTTACGTCCCAGGAACTGATACGAAGGTACGTGGAGTTCTATCGGAAGATTATTTATCAGAGAGTTTACAACACCTTCACCCTTGTACGTTAACATGAGAACTGTTGATGATGCGTTAGCAATATCTACATATATACTTTTACACATTCCCTATTCGAACGCCACACGATGAAGGTTGTTCAACAAGAGCAGTCATTACCCATTGATAACTTGGATTTTACAGCAAAAACTCAACATAGTAAACATGGTAAATTGTTACCGAATTCGTTTCGCGCTATCATCTGCGGACCAAGCGGATGTGGAAAAACGAACGTAATGCTGGCGCTGCTTTTCCATCCAAACGGTGCTAAGTTTAAAAATGTTTACGTTTATTCAAAATCGTTGTATCAACCAAAGTATCAACTGCTTCAAGAAGTGTTTTCCGCTGCTAAGGGTGTTGGCTATTTCCCATTTAAGGATAACGAGGAAATTATAAGTCCAAGTAAGGCTAAAAATAGCTCTATATTCATATTTGACGACGTGTCGTGTGACGGTCAGCAGAAAATTCGAGAGTATTACTCCATGTGTCGTCATAAAGATATCGATGCTGCATATCTCTGCCAAACATACTCTAAAATTCCAAAACAGCTCATACGAGACAACTGTAACATTATAGTACTATTTAAGCAGGATGAAATTAATCTAAAACATATATTTGATGAGCATGTATCTCCAGATGTTACTTTTGATGAATTCAAAAAGATGTGTTCGGAATGTTGGGCAGAAAAGTACGGTACGTTAGTTATTGTTAAAGACTTTCCTCTTAATTATGGTCGATACAGAGTAGGATTTGATAAGTACATAAAATTGTAGGCTTATCATGTACGCCATCATTCAGTAACATGATGTCAAAGGACCAAGTTGCCGTTGCTAGTCATAAAAGAAAGATCGCAGAACTTGCTCGAGCTATACGTAAAAAGTATCTTACTTTAAAGTTAGGTCGAACTGCAGAAGATGAATCTATTAGAAAACTTTTCAAACCAATATCTGAACCTCTTAAGCAAATAGCTAAGACTCAGCAGCATCCTTCATTTATTATTAAAAAAGAGGAAGAATTGAAACAGGATGATGATGATGATGATGATGTATTCACACAGAACCCAAACTATCTCAATTTAGAAGACGTGGCTTCAACTGATGAACAAGGTAATATACCGCCGAGACCTGAAACACCACCACTACCTGAAGAAATGCGTCCTGCTGATTTTTCACAAGAAGCAATAGAAGAATACTTAGATCAATATCCCCCAATAAGCCATAATTATTTACAAGATTTTTGGACACAAAACGATAAAATTGATAAAAATTATGGACCTATATATACCGACAACATTGGTTGGATGTTAGGTAAACGCCGAATTAAATTTGATAGAGCGACTGGCCAAATACAGATATTACCTGAGGGGACAAACTTAGCAGGTACATGGTTTCGTGGCACACCTGGGCTGTATCAACTTTTATTCTATAATGACCCAAACTATGCAGATGCAGATTTACAACCCTATAAAAATCTATTGCAAAGTACCGGTGTTCATTTAGATTCGCTTGGACGCCTAAAAGGTTCGACAGGATTTAAATATAATCACATTATTAAGCCTCTCTTTAAAGATGTGCAGAAAAATAAAGGTACAATTGTCACACGATCAACATCTACAAAAATACGTAGTCCACTTAGTCGATCATTAACAAGATCCACTCCCTCAACAACAACAACAACAACAACAACAACATCATCAACATCAAAACCGCCAACAGGAAAAGGTATCGGTGATTACTTGACATACAACGAGGAACCAATCGAATACGTGTACTGGGATGATCCCAATGAATTAATCGATCGACTTAAACTCCTTATGGCATCTCAGGAAGCTGGCAATACGTCGCATGATAATGAAATAGTAGCCATCCTCAACGAGCTAAAAGAAGCTAATATAATACAGTAATCTAGTTCCTTGGTCTTTCATTTACACGATGAGTCTTGATAAATTCGGACGTCGCTTTGATAAACAAAAGACACTTCCGTATATGCGTACACCGCCAAAGTTAACACTACCCCATACTTCTGATGGAAATGTTGACTTCAAGAACGTAAAGTTGTGTAATATAAAAGATCCCACAGATAATTCAGATGCGGCAACTAAAAAATACGTAGATACTTCAGTGATTGATTTAAAAAAAATAACAGCAAAAACAGATCAAATAACAGAGTTTATTTCGAGAAATCCGCCTACTTCTGGTAAACATATGGCAACAAAAAAATATGTAGATGACTCTATTGCAAATATAACAACAAGAATAGAACAGGAGTTGGCTACAATTAAGTCTCATACCGATTTGACTCCAATACGGAAAAATATCATTGAATGAATTACAACTTTTGCAAGGACGCACATCATATATATCATTGAAAACATTCGATCTTGCTAAGCGTATAAAGCCGATGGAACAACAATTTAAAGCGTTAAAACATGATGACGTACGCCAAGGAGAAGCTACAACTAGTTAACGAGCTGCACAAGCCTGCTCGAAAAAATTATCTAAGACGACGTACCATCATTAAAGGCTTAGACGATTTATGGCAGACGGACTTGGCTGAAATGCGACCTTATGCTCATCAAAATAAAAATTTCAAATTAATTCTCGTCGTAATCGATTCTTTTTCCAAGTTTATGTGGACTAGACCGTTAAAGACAAAGACGGGTGAGGAGATAACTCGTGCGTTTTCGGATATCCTCGCACATACGGAACGTACGCCGAAAAATCTACAATCTGATCAAGGTAAAGAATTTTACAATAGTAAATTTCAAACTTTAATGAAGAAGCATGATATTAATCATTATAGTACATATAGCATCAAGAAAGCGGCCATTGCTGAAAGAGCCATAAGGACGTTGAAAAATAAACTTTACAAATACTTTAGCTTAATGGGATCGTATAAATGGATTGATATATTACAAAGCATTACCAATGAATACAATGGAACACGTCATCAAACCATCGGATGTAAACCATCACAAATTAATAAATCCAACGAAAAATGTATCTTAAATCGAAAATATACTCATTTAAAAATCGCGGGCCCGCGTAAGTTTAAAGTTGGTGACATTGTACGCATCAGCAAAACCAAAATGCTATTCGACAAGGGATACGTTCCAAGCTGGACAACGGAATTATTTAAAGTTACTAAAATTAATATTACCAACCCTGCAACGTACATGCTCGAAGATATGCAAGGTGCACCGATCAAAGGAGCCTTTTATGACGAAGAATTACAGAAAACAGCCAATCCAGATGTTTATTTAGTTGAAAAAGTTTTACGTCGTAAAGGTAAAAAAATGTACGTCAAATGGCTTGGCCTTGATGCAAAACATAATAGTTGGATTGACAATGATGCGATCGTCTAGGTGTATGGGGTGGGGGGGGTTTCTGCTAAAAGTGAGTTCTCAGTCGGTTGCAGTCAGTCAGTCAGTCAGTCAGGCAGCTAGTAAAAAAAAAATGGATACCAGTGCTAGTGGTTCAAGTTGCAGCGAGTTTGACCTCACCACCAGCAGCTCACACGAATCATCTGTAAACTACGACCGTGAGCTGGATGCTATTCTGGAAAGGTACGAAGAAGCGGCCAAGAACGAGGACCATTATCTGCTGTACACGCAGTTTCCAAATGGATCATACCAAATTGGATGCGGTCTAAGCCCAGCGAGATCATTTACTCCTGCTGTAATTGTGTGGAACTCATCACGGTTGAAACTATCTTTCAGTTCCTATGAGTGGGAACAATTAATCACCCAGCTCAATGTGGTAACGGTGAAGGAGACAGAGGAGCAGGAGGACGAGGAGGAGAAGAACCTTCCTGACAAGTATGATCCTGTCGAAATCGAGTGCGGTGACTATTGCAGAATTCGACGACTAATCTATGATAGTACGAAAATTCTCGAAATAACCAAGCACAACATTAGTTTCTACCTCTCAGAAATGGACGTGAACGCTCTTTTAGAAGCAAATAATGAACTTTTAGTACCGTATATGTCTATGCTAGAAACTGTTGAATTTCCAAGCTATTATTATAATGCGCTTAAGATTGTTCGAGCTAGTTTTAATGATCAAAATTATACGTTTTCAGATGCTATTCAAAAATTGTATACATTTAAGCTCGTAGGCTGTACTTTACAACATATAGCGTTAGGACAACATATATTTTTCTATAGACATAGGATCGCTAATGATCTTGAACGATTTTAATAAAGTTTTTGTAAAAATGCATATCTGTCGTTTCATTATGATATACGTCACGTAACGTGACACGTGACGTGACGTGACACGTGACGCACGTGACGTGACACGTGACGCACGTGACGTGACACGTGACGCACGTGACGTGATACGTGACGCACGTGACGTGATACGTGACGCACGTGACGTGCACACTTTGTTCAAAAATACCAAAAAGATGTCTTGATAGCCCGAAGAACCGCGCCACAACATCAGAAGTAATGTTAGTATTATGTGTGTGCGTGTTTTTTTTTTTGTTTTTGAACACGCTAAGTTTTGAACTCCAACCACGCACTAACATTGCTTCTGATGTTGCACACCTCTGACGACTCAAGCTATCAGGACATCTTGTTGTTGTTGTTGTGAACTCTTCTTACTAGAAAAATCTAACGAAATCAATAAAACATCTTTTTATAAATATTCATTTATTAAATCTAATTACATACATGTTTGAAAAAATATATATATATATATATATATATATATATATAAATGTTAGTACTACATACATGTTTGAAAAAAAATATATATATAAATGTTAGTACAATAGATAGAGAGAAACTGGAGGACGGATGAACGCTTTTTATATATTTTTTTGTAATTTGTTTGCTGTGATGTTTTTTTTTTAAAAACTCAATATCGCTGTCTACATCAGATTCATCAAATCGGATTCGGATGTTATTTCTAGACCTATCATGTAAGGCATCTCTGCAAGATTCCTGGTCTTTTAGTTCAAACACTACGCTTTTAAAGCAGCTGTGACACCAATTATACTTTTTTTGGTATACGTTCAAAATAATGTCATGTGCATCGTGAACCTCGTGAGAATGGTCATAGCAGGCAAATAAACGTTTATTTAAAGTTTTATGTATTTCTTTAAATTTAGATAAACAATTTTTACATACGTGTAGGTAATATTGGTCCAGCCAATATCCACTTGTCCATAGACAGTAACTAGAATAATCTTCAAAAACATAACCCCAATCTGATTTTCCTAATATAGTGTGAATTAAATTTGGATCTACTTCTTTGTGACATCTAATAAAGTTAATTCCTGTATATGAAGAATCAAGATCATTTTTGGCTTCTTTAATCATAGCGTGCCATTTATATAAAGGAAATTGTTTCACAATTTCCGTAGTTAATTTCCATGGTAGTGGAGACTGCTCCATGAATTCTACTGCTGATGATGTTATTGATTCGCAAATTTTTCTAACAGCTAACTCTGATAATGTTGGGGCATTCATCTATAACAAAAAAAAAACGCTATTATAAGATACTGTAATGCCCCCACGGAAGTGTGTCAAAACTGTTCGGAATTAAATAACGTTTGTCGTCATACGGACTTAAACTAATTTTTGACTGTTCAACAGAATATACGTTGTGTGCATACGACCTGATACAGCGTTGTGTAGCTGTTTTTTCCTTAAATTCTTTCAAACATTCAACATAATCCTCAAATGCAATTTTATTTTTAACAACATTGTACTTAACCCCTTTAGATTTTTTAACCACCTTCCCACCCTGCACCTTGTAACTATACATTTTGCTTCGAAGTCCAACAAAATGTGTCATAATTTTACCGTTATTTTCATCTTTCATTAGACCCGGCACCTTTTTGTTCTTACGCAGTATTTTATATATGTTATTTTCAGGATAATCCGAAGTATCAAATTTACTGGAATCAGCTTTAATGATCTCCTCATATGCATCCTCACATTGCAATTCGTAGATAAAACTGTCTGTGTCCATGTACATGAGCTTACACCTTTCTGCACCCATTTTTGGTAGCATATAGGTGTAATGAAAATCATACATGACTAGTTTCGATAGGTCTAGAATTGCCTGCCCTACATACAGAGGTTTGTTAAACGTTATTTCAGCCTTGTTCAATTCGATAACCACCAGATTTTCCTCTAAAATTGTGCGACTGTGGAACCGAAAACTCGAAATCAAGTTTGCTGCCCCATAGCGACCACCCCAAGATTTAACGATTTTACATACGCGGTGCTTACGTATATTTTCCATTGTCCTACCGAATACTGCATTATTCATTAATTTAAAAAGATTTTTTTCGAAATCATTCCGGGCTTCAGCTCTACATCGAGTATTCAACTCGATGTAGGGTTTCAGCCAGGCTGCTTGTTTAAATTGTAAAATTTTATGGATTTTCGTTAACTTTAACCCATTAGCTAGCATTTGTTTTAAATTTTTATAGTGAACCGTGTACTCTTTTTTATCCGTAAGTGTTGCCATTAATTTCGGCAATTTTACCCCGCCGTCGCTGGGTGGTACGCTACGTTCTGCCGCAAACGGAAAATCTTTGTGTTTATCGTGCAGTTCTTGTGGGTACGATAGATCGACTTGTAGCACGTACCCTACGTCAGAGTCGTCGGGTATTGACATCACATCAAACGATGTTACATCATCTACCCATTTGAACCCTCCGTAGGGTAAGGGTTGCTGCATAGCATTCCCATATAAGCTATTCACATCCAGGTACATAAGGTACTTGGACGGCTTTTCAGGATCATATTCGGGCATATATTTATTGTTGGCCTCCGAAAATCGGTTGCTACACACCGAAATTCCACCTCTTATAGCATTTTCGTAAAACATCACCATATCTAGATCCTTTAGTAGTTCTAACTTACACCCAGTGTATTTGAGCATACAGTCCCACGTATATCCGGGCATTGTATAGTACCACGCAGGATCCAGACCATAGGTGGAGAAACATTTTTTACGCAATTGCTCAAAAACGTCGGCAAGAAGCAGAATATCTGTTTTTAAATATATATCAGAATACTCTCCTAATGTTTTAATGTTAAACTGTTGCCAAACAGATTGCGCATTAGCATACTTCTCGTCACTTACACTTTCATCGTTTAATTTATTGTAAAATTTTTCAATTGGGGCAAGTCGTTTCATTTAATTTTTTCAACGAATCAATGTAATCGTAACAGAAAACTCCTTTCTGTGTTAATAATTTGAATTTATCTTCATCTAAATTTTGAAATTCCCTTTGTAAAATTTTCTTTTCTGATTCTGCTAAAATTGCAGCTAATTCATCAAGAGACGCCCCCATAAATCGAAAAGAGTCTATAAACCGCAATTTAATGTTATTTTCATCTGAGTGCAGCGTAAAGGAGATGTATTTATCTTTGTTGATGGGAAGTAGACTTAAGCGACCTTTTTTACATAAATTCGAAATCATAAAGTGACTATCGTACCCACTTAAATTATGGAATATAACCGGCACAACAAACAATTTTCTAAAGTTCAGATTGCATGCTTGGTGTGCGTAACCTCTGAACTCTCCACTGAAATGGTTGTGATCTCTAACGATTATGTCTTTTTTTGTTTTTGAAAATCTCTTACCGCAAATATGACATGATGTTGCCTTACATGTGTCTAATTTTCAATCATAGGTACGCTTGTTTTTATTTTTGAGTTTACAAATTGCGCAGCACCAGCCATACGATTTGCAAACCAATCCATACAATCTGCACCTCGATAGCTCTCGAAATAAGAAAGGCTATCATCATAGCTGCATTTTACATAGAAACCAGCACTATACGGAACGTGTTTTTGATAGTTTATGGTTTTAGTTAAATTTACGACGCTACTTTTCTTTATGATTTTCTAATTGACATTCAAAATCTGCATAAACAACAAAAGGAGTATTTTGTTGGTATGTAAAGTTTTTAAATTCAACGCAGCTCTCTTTAGGAAGGTTAATTTTATATTATTAAATTTAGAACACAGTTTTTCATGTTCAACTAATTTATTTTGCTGATGGAAATAGTTCAGACATCTATCGCAAATAAATTTTTTCTCACGATGTTTATTTAACTGGCTACTATAAGACGCGAAAGATTTTTAATCCAACAATAGTGATATTTAATTTCATCGATTGAATCATTATCTTCATTCGCTAGTGGTGGAGGGGGCATCATAATCATTTAAACGCGGAAAACGCGGATA